>AFIV01000663.1:0-27949 GCA_000223765.2 Zymoseptoria ardabiliae STIR04_1.1.2 | reverse complement strand
AGGGGGGGAGGAGGGAGGGGTGAAGACCCGGGTTGCGAATGGATGGAGGGAGTCCGCGCTCGAATGACCAGGAGCCGGGCCAACTGGACTGGTCCGACACCTCGCATATTCTACTGGCCTCTGGCTTCAGGCCGAATTCGACCGGTGACTGTTGCGATGCGTCCACCCACTGTACACTCTCAGCTCACTTCTTGAACAGGCAAGCTTGCGTAGGGTGCAAGAGTAGCGCCAGAATTATCAACCTCTTTGCTCTTGAAAGCAGCGTTCCTCGACCTCTTTCGATGATTTGAAACGGGTCTCCTCTCTCCCTCTGTTTGAAGGAAGAATGCACTCATGCCTTGGATTGACTCTCCATGAGGCACAAGGCTCACTGACACTCCTCGTGCCCCTTAATCTCGGACCCCCCTGAGAGTTTGTATTTGACAGTATGGAAGGAGTAAGATTTGGACCAGTCTCGCGACACGAGCGCGTCGCGTCCACTCATCATCTTTCCTTCGTAGCCTTCTTTTCTGCAAATAACCTCCTACAAACACATTCGTCGCAGGCGAGAAAACAAGCATATCCAACCATTGCCATGTCAGAGTCTGCCTGCCTTACCGGCCTACCTGCCGAACTGCTGGAGCTGGTGGCCCATCACACCGGAAACGACCTCAGGAATTTGCGGCTAGTCTTACGCGACATTGCCGCCCATACCCTCAAACTCTGGAAGAAAACCTTCTTTACGGATGTAAAAGTCCTGCTCGCGACCGAATCGAGCTTGCGGAAGGCGATCAAGATTGTAGAGCACCCGGTCATCGGTACCGCCGTCCGGAGACTCGTTCTCATCGACGATGGGCTCCCACAGTGTACAGTGGCAGTGGATCGCCGCGAGCCCGAGGAGGACGTGAACCATGCCGTTCATCGCGCCCAACTTGCATTTCGAGAAGAGAAAAGGGATCTGCGCCTTCTCACGGAACTTCTCACCCAGTGCGCGGGGGATGACAGGGGTGTATCTACCATACACTTCCAGGGATTCATTCAAGGCAAGACTGGCCCGCCAACATACCAAGAGGAAGGCTACTGTGAGACTGAAGACTACTGCTCATCCGGTTCATGGAGGCCATTCTGGAATCTGGTGCACATTTCGACTCTCTGACAATGAACACGGACGATGGTCAATACGATGCCTTCACCGGCCACTTCAATGGGATCAGCGTCACGCAGCTTGCAGAAGACGAATACAAGAGTGGCACCTGCTATTCCGCATTGCAGCACTTTGACAAGCTTCATCTTACATTGGATGCTGGACAGGACTATGGCGATTGCGATGGGACCAACTTCCTCATCGCCATCCCACGTTTCAAGGTTCGATCATTAGAGATCAGACCAAAGGTGCAACAGATGGAACTGGACCCCGAAGACTACTGCTGCAGGGGCGTGATCAGGGCTCTTATGAAGCGGACCTTCCCACTCATGGAGTCGCTGTCTCTGCGACTGGCCAAGGTCCAATGGAAGACTTTGATATCTTTCTGCAAGCGCCACAAGAACTTGCGTGAGCTGGCTCTCGACGGGGTGACTGTGAAAGGGGCTCCGGAGGGACTGAATTGGACCACGTCCAATGAAACCACGCTCGAGCACGATGAACTGAGAGAAGATGATGCGTATTGGCAGATTTCCCATCTGACGGGTGTCGCGAAGGTATTGGACTACGGGGCAAATCAGCTTTATGCGTCCGGCTGGCAGTCTCCATCTACGCCATGGTATTGATTGAGATCCGAGACGATGATGCGTTCATGGAGACGCGCATGTGCGATCATGGACAGCATCTTTGGATAGATGCGGCAGGCTTCGCAACACTACGGCTGGTGCTTGGGGGTCCCATTCTTGTTCTTCTACATTTTTAATTGCCATTCCGCAGTCCTCAAATCTGTCACCAACGAACGCACCAAGCTCTGTGCCCGGTTTCTATGCGAGGCAAGGCTGTCCCTTCAATCACTATACAGCATGCGACATTCGCAGCAGGGCTCTTCCTGGCGAGCTTGAAGCAAGGCCCTCTTGAGGACACATGGCGAGTGTTCATCTTACCACAAACATACAGGAGTACGCGCGAAAGAGATCGTGAGCTGTCGAGACAGGGTATAATACAGTATATTCGAGGTAATTTCTGGGCCGAGTTCGCGAACCGACCACGTCGGCGCGTCGCTCTTCTCTCTGGCCAGTGCAATCGTGCACGTCGCTCTCCTCTCTGGCCAGTGCAATCGTGCACCCGTCACTACTCTCTCTCTGGACACAGCCTCTTCTCAGCACACACGAGCATGGAGAGGCGGCCGTCTCCTCTCTGCGACACGGAACTGGTTTGAACAATGACATTCGAACAGGCTGCGCGGGACTTCCTAATGCTCGCCTGAGTTCCGACGACAGACTACTCTACGGAGATGGCGGATCCTGCCTGCCTCAGTGGCCTGCCTGCGGAACTGCTGGAATATATCGCCAAGTATGCTGGAGGTGACATTAGACAACTCCGACTGGTATCCCGTCATATATCCGCTCAGGTTTTGCCTGTCTTGAAGAAGTCCTTCTTCTCAGACCTGACCGTTCTGCTGGCCACAGAATCAAGTCTACGCAAGGCGATAGATGTCTTTGATCATGAAGTTCTGGGATCCGACGTTCGAAAGCTTGTGCTTGTTGATGATCTGCTCCCGGGATGGAATCCGTCCTGGAAAGCCCAGCGAGCTGGAAGAAATTGTTCATCGTGGTCAACTGGAACTCCACGCACGTCGAGACGACATACGCTTGCTTGTTGAGCTCTTCCGCAAGTGTGCACGAACCAGGAGAGTGTCAACAATCCAATTCCAGGGCTTCATTGAGGGCAAGCATGGCCCGCCGCGGGAGATGACAGACTTTGAAGATGGCTATCCTCTGACCAACAACGAGAACTGCTTTATTCGTACGATGAACGCCCTCGTGATCTCTGGTGCGCATTTCGAGTCGTTCGTCATGAACACGGACGTCGATCCGGACGAATACAATCCCGACAGCATGACCGGACTTAAGGCTGTAGAGTTCGGCCAAGATGACTACAAGAGCCTCGTCTGTACGGCAGCATTTCATCGCTTTGAAAGGCTCGACCTTACAATAGACGGTGGCGACCTTTTTGATGAAATCGGCCACACCAACTTTCTCGCAAGCTTGCCGCACGACAAAATCCGGTCTTTGAGGGTAAGGCCAAAGACGATAGACGAAGTCAACTTCGACCATTGCTCCGAAAACGCAGTTGCGGCGCTTTTGAAGCTGGATTTTCCTTCCATGCAAAATTTGACTCTACGCTTCACGGAACTTGACTGGAAAGTTCTGCTGCCGTTTCTCAGGCGTCAAGAGAGCTTGCGTGAGGTGGCTTTCTACGCAGTCACAATGATAAACATTCCCACAGAGCTGTGTCCAGACTACGGAGGATACGCATCAACCAAGGTTACCTTGTCTTCACAGCTTCCTCGCTTGACGGGCATCGCAAAGGTTGGGTTTGAAGGACCTAGCGCCTTCATCAATGTCGACACTGATCCTGGGTGGTAGTGCTTGGACCGGCGAGGGAGCCATGGGCTGATTGAGTCGAGCAAGATGCGGCCAGCGCTGTAGTCGCAACAAGGCAACTGAGATGTCATGCTTGCGATGCGACGGCTGGGAACGCATGCCGTCGATGCACGATCTTCGAATGACCAGAACGGCGATTCGTACACTCAAGCTGTCCGCCCTTGAGACCTCGAGCTGCAAGGAAGTCCAGCCTTACAGTACTGCCCGCTTGCTACCCTTAGCAGCACGGAATACCCAGCCTCCAGCCTCCCGGAATGCGCTACAGCTTGGCGGCGATTAACAATCAACAGTTCAACACACCCCTGGCCCTCTCTGTCCAAAGCCTGAAAGGTATGGCGCGCCGTACTCCCAAGATGCGCGGACTAGGTTGTTCGTCGCGAGTGCGTCAAAGCAGGGAAGCGCCTGGGAGTGATCGGCAGGAGGCAGAAGAGGTTGGCAACAACCGATGGCAAAGGGATGTGCGGCATTGTGCTTTCCTGCAATTTACCGCTGATGATAGCTTCGACAGCCCCTATCAGATCGCAGAGCACATCATCCTTCTTGAGTGTCCAGGAGAATCTGGCCCGAAGCCTGAGCAAAGACATCAACTCGATACGAGGCTGTATGCTGAAGAGAGCCGGTGCCTCCGAACAGCATGCAGCATGCAGCAGTGGGGAGCGCCGGCTGATCCCAGCATATTCGCATAACGAGCTGGTCAATTGAGGAAAATGTGCTAGCTTCACATGTCTGAGGACGTGTCTTCCCCTGCCAGATTCACTTGCAACATCTTGCGCACGTCACAAGCATCGACTTTTCGAGACAATTCCGCAGCTTTCACATGCAAAAGCTCGGATCTTGACTACCGTAGTCATCCAAGCGTCAGTTTTTCAATGCTCTTTCCTCAACACCGACGCACCATCATCCTTCCATCGACAACTATCCTCAGCTTTTCAAGATCAACTACGTCCACACATCGCTTCCCCGGAAAGCCAACTCGTCGCCCTCCGGAGTCACGGCACGCGCGTTCTGCAACATGGAGAATCCTGCAAGCCTCACCGGTCTGCCGGCCGAAATGCTTGAGCTCGTCGCTCGGCACACTGGGAAGGATATGAAGAAGCTTCGCCTGGTATCTCGGCATATCGCAGACACGATCTCCAAGGTCTACAAGCAAACATTCTTCACAGATGTAACGGTCTTCATTGCGACCAAATGGAGCATTCAGACCGCAATCAAGATCATGGACAGCGCGAGTCTTGGCCCTGTTGTCCGGCGGCTTACGCTCGTCGATGACGGGTTTTTGGACAAGCTAAACCCTCGTCGCGACCGGCGACTTTGCTCCACAGAACGTGCGCAGCGTGAGATGCGGCTGAGAGGAGAAGATGTGAGTTTGCTCACTGACCTCTTTCGCAAGTTTGAGCGGCCCGGAATCGCTTCGACCATACATCTCAAAGCATACGTGGAGGATGAAGATGGCCCAGCGCGGGGATTCAACAATGTCAAGTCGCTCGCCAATGACACTGCATTCCTTGCGGTGATGCGCGCTATAGTGCTTTCTGGCGCCGTTTTCGATACATTCACAATGGACAAGGACGCCAATGTTTTGAACGACCTCGGTTTCGACAATTTTGCCGGTATCCGCGTGGGTGTTTTCGGACATGACGAATACCAAACTATCGTGTGCATAGCGGCCTTGCATCGTTTCACGACCCTGGATCTCATCTTGCAGGCTGAGCATGGTGAACGTATGAGCTTCACTGGCCAAGACTTCCTGTCCATCTTGCCGCACTCGAAGGTCCGATCTCTCAAAGTAAGACCCGAGATCGACATGGAGGAGGGCTTTGACGACTGCTACGGACGACTGCTCGAGACGCTTTTCAAATTCGACTTTCCGACGATGAAGTCGTTCACGCTTCGCAGAGTCACGATCGACTGGGAGCCTCTCGTGTCATTTCTTGCACGTCAGGAGAGTCTGCGCCACCTTGATCTTTTCGGGATGTCGGTCAGTCGCGTCCCCGTGGAAGTCGCTTGGTCTGAAGATTATGACTACCGACTCGAGGCGGACGAGGTATGCGAGAAACTGCCCGGATTATTAGGGATTGGGACATTGGATTGGCAGGAATGCATATTCGCCAACCGAGTCGCACCAGAGTGGTGATTGATGATGATGGACGCCCCATTCGCATACAGGACTGCGAGACATCGACGATCTCTCATGGAGGTATTGAAATGTATATGGAGAGGTGTTCGCACCTTTACCTCCAGCGTCTTCACATTGCGGGCGACAGCAGCAGACTTCAGGCGAGGGAGGTCGAGGTCACAGCACGATGCCACCGTCGCGTGCCAGGGCTCTATCGCAGAGTGCGCCAGCGATTCTGTGCTATACTTCCTCTTACCTTTATCACTTGGTGCGGAGGCAGCAAAGCCAGCGCCGCAATCCAGCAATCTTTGCTCTTCGATCCCTTTATTTTCACAGCCTTCGAGCTCAGAGTCGAATCAAAGTAGCGAAGGCGGACGATGAGTCCAAAAGCATGTCCAAAAGCATAGCCAAAAGCATAGCTTCGACTTGTATTTTGTCCTTTCAATATCAAAACTTTCTTCGACACCCTCGTCTCCCGCTTCAAGCGTGCTCAAAACATGTACCGCAAGTCTCTTGCCAACCGCCTCGCTTTCGAGAGTGTCCAAAGATACTCACGCAAAAGCCTTGTCAAGTTTGTGATCCTCCTTCTCAACTTCGATGACTTCGCTGCTCTTACTCTGTCCTTTGCAGCGTTCTGCCTCACTCCTAATACCTCCATCTCTCCTCCAGTCCTGCTCGCTTCTGCCGATTCCCGGGCTGTCTCTTTCTCTTGCTTCGCGTACCTGCGAGCGATGGACGGAATGCGCTGAAGAGTATCGATGAATCTGCTTCGCGCGGCATGATCGAGATGTGGCTTGATGGCCGGGAGCGGTGTTGCGGTCGTGGAGCGGCGGAGGGATGCTAGGAGCAGTCTTTGCGGGAGGCATAAAGGGAGGCGAGGTCCGGTAGCGGAGTTGGTGAAGGTCTGAGATCTGTTGGCATCAGCAGAATTTTCAGAGAATGAAGTAGCCACAGTGGCGGTAAGGCCTGGGCAGCTTGAGGTATTGGTAGAGATCCTAAGAGCAAAAGATGAAGCCAGTATGAGGCAACGACGAGAGACGACAGACAGGTGGAAGAAGAGAAGTTGAAGCATGATGTTCAATTTTTGGTATGTAAGACAGGAGCAGACACAACTGCTTGTTTGTTTGTTGGCGCACTTCATGCAGGCTAGTGATCTCTCACTCTTCAGCTCATATGTGCAGAAGCGTCGCTCCTGCCTGCCGTAATCGCGTGAAAGCAAAAGTAGCCGCCGTCATTCGATAGTGGAAGCCATGAAGTCAAGCAGCTGTGGGTATGTGTGTGAGCAGCCAGTATCTACCAGCCATCGTCAGCCTCGGCAGTGCCCTCAGCAGCGACATCACCCTCCTCAGCAGCCTCATCATCCTCGCTGTTGTCGTCCCAGTCCACGGCCTCGCCCTCTTGCGGCTGAAGGTGAGAGAGGAACTCCGGAACCTCGCAGTCACACTCAACCAAGACGTTGACGAGATCTTGAGCGATGCCCTCATCGCGGTCGGTGTAGAAGGAGGTAGCAAGGCCCTGATTGCCAATGCGGCCGGTGCGACCAATGCGGTGCACGTACTCCTTGATGCCGCCGTAGTCGTTGGAGGGAAGGTCGTAGTTGATGACATATTTAATGTCCTTGATGTCGAGACCGCGAGCGGAGACACCGGTGGCGATGAGAATGGGGCAGGCACCGGTGCGGAAGGCGCGACTGTAAAAGATGTCAGTGGAAGGTGAAGGAAGGTGAAGGAGGGATGAAACATACATGGAATCCTCACGCTCGATCTGAGGACGATCGCTGTGGATGGAGGTAGTGGGGAGACCGCCCTTGTTGAAGAGATAGTCGTCCAGAAGGTCGACGCCGGGCTTCGAGTTGCAGAAGATAAGAGTGCGGCCCTTCTCCTCAATGTTCATCAAAAAGTCGAGGCATGCGTCACGCTTCTTGCCGCCATCAACGTAGACGACGTGCTGGCGAATGTTCTTGTGCGATTGGCCTGGACGACCAACGCGGATGCGAACGCCATCGACAGCCATGTACTCCTTGGCGATGGAGCGAGCGGCCTTGTTGAACGTAGCAGAGAACATCATATAGATGTGGTCGGCGTCCTCGTTGGAATCTGGAAGAAGCCAGTTAGTTGATGTCGAAAATGTGAAAAAGAATAAGGACTTACCACCACCAGTCATAATCATCTTCATCTCCTCATCCCAGTCGTTGTCGAGCATCTCATCGGCCTCGTCGATGACGGTGTACTTGACACGAGACAAGGTGAGAACCTCCGGCTTGCCCATGAGAGCAACGAGACGGCCGGGAGTGGCGATGAGAATGTCACAGCCCTTACCAAGATCCTCGATCTGAGCGCGCATCGGGTAGCCACCGTAAGCAACGCATGGGCGAAGCATTGAGCGGTAGCAGAGACGACGGCAGTCATCGAAGATCTGAATGGCGAGCTCGCGGGTGGGCACGACGATGACCACCAGCGGCTCGGCACGAACGGCGTTGCGAGGGTTGTAGCCAAGCGAGAGATCCGGGCGAGGACCGCGCAGACGCTTAGCCTTGCCCATGAGAGGGCTCAGGATGGGGATGAGGTAGGCGGCGGTCTTGCCGGAGCCTGTGATGCGTGTCAGTGGATGTGGTTGAGGATGAAGGTCTTGGATGTGGATGAAGAAGACGAGGAAGGATGATGTGGGTTTTGTGGAAGAGGGAGAAGGTTTGTGAGACATACCAGTCTGAGAGATGGCGACGACGTCGTAGCCGAGAAGAGCCGCCGGAATGGTGTAGGCTTGGATGGGAGTGGGACGCTCGAAGCCGCAAAGGCGCACGTTGCGGAGCAGCACTGGATGAAGGCCAGCGTCGTCGAACTGTCATGTGTCAGTCAATGTCAAGGTGGTAGAGGTGGGAAGGACTGACCGAGTTGATGGGCTTGATCCGAGTTGGACCCTCCATCTGCACGGGGATGATCATGTTGTCGAAGTGATCACCCTTCCGAGTGATGAGCTCGCTGGCGAAGAGAGCGGCCTCGAGCTCAGGGATCTCTGGAGCCACGTCGCCATACTCGTCGCGCCACTCGTAGCGAGCGGCATCACCATACCAGTTGCCCTCGCTACCGACGTGCTGCTGATTGATGGCTTCATCAAAGGCAGTGGTGCTGGTCCAACCAGCTTCTTGTGCGCGCGCGACATGCTCGTCACGGGCATTCTTCAGCTCTTGGTTGTCGCCGTTGGCGGAACCGGCCTGTGAGGCGGCGTCGGACATGATGTGTGGAGGTGGGTTGTTTGTTGCGAGGTGCTGTGTGATGGTTGCGGTTGGTATGAGAGGAGGTGTGATGCAGACTGCTTGTGAGGGCAGGTGCAAGTCAAGGTGAAGGTGGTGGAGGAAGGTGGTCGTGGTCGGTCGGTTTGCGAAGTGGTCGTGGATGTAGTGGAGAGGAAGTTCTTCCAAAGGTTGAGGGATACTTAAAGGAAGAGAAGGTGAGCACGGACGTGCGGAAGCTTCCACAATCAACACGGAAGGGCGGTGATGCGAATCGGGGTTGGTGACGCCGGTGAGCTCGTTTGTGCGATTGTTTGCCGGAGTGGTTGCCAAGCGACGTGCGTTGAGGTTGGTTGCGGTGGGTGAACGACAACAGGGCATGTGAAGGCAGCCGATAGTCCAGGAGCGAAAGTAAAGTGAGGTGGAGGTTGTAAGCAGGTGTCAGAAGAGGTGAAGAGAAATCAGAAGTGCATGTGATGTCGCCGGCGAGTATTGGAAGTGATCGGGGTGGGCAGGAGCAATGGCGAGAATTGCGGCCTCAGGCACCCAGAGCAGACTGTACAGCAGCAATATCAGTACATACTCTCTTTCAGTCGTGCCAGTCTTGACGGTATGCCTGAGAGATGCTTACCACAGTCTCTCTCTACTGCGGCGAGAGGAGGAGCTCCCACACCCAGGCTTGCACGCGGGCGATGGCTCTCTCGAGGAGGAACCAGCCGGTGCAGAACAGGAGAAACAAGGCCACGCCCATGCTGCTTCCTGGGTGGTGGTGGTGTTGGTGGCGATGTGGTGGTAGGCGGTGGCGGAGTGGGAGATAGGTGGGAGGAAGAGTGCTGTAGAGGATAGAGGGAGTGAAACGAAATGACCCAATGGGCCAACAGTGTCCCGAGCGGCTTGGCAATAGCGCGACGCGCCGGCAGCACGCAAGGTGAAGAGGGCACTTACCGTACGACTTACGATTTGACCTACCAAGGGAATAGAGATGCCTCTAGCTGTTTGACGAACAGCATTGCTCCCGAGAGAGACATCTTGTGTGCCAGTGTATCCTGCTCAGGTAAGAGGGCTTTTCTCACCATAAGCCCGAGCCGGCGGCAGAGTAGCGACAGCAGTTTCTTCGCTGGAAGATGTGCCATGCCCATGGGCTCGACGGCAGACTTCCTGCGGCCGGCATTAGAAGAGAGAGCATCAGCTCGTCTTATCATGATTTCTCTGTCTCCATTGGAGACATGGCCTACCGGGTAGCAGAGAATGGCCATGGCCACGCTTTCGGCCATGAACCCACGACAGCCAGTAGCGACAGTGAGGCGGAGAGCTGCTACGCAGTCCAGGTCTCAAGGTAACAATTCCACGAGGACAACCATGGGAGGACGGTTGCCATTGACCGTAGGGACGAAAGCCTCTCTTTGCCTCCAGCGGCAAACTCGACTGCCCGAGATAACTCATCCAGGTTGAGAAGCACCAAAAGCCCAGCTGCCACTTCATCACGATGGCTCCATGGCTGCTGAGAGCCTCCTGGTCGCGGGAACGCAGATCAAAACTTCATCCAACATCGACGGCGATTCTTCGTGGCTCAATTTTTCCTACGATGGCAGCTGACCCATGACCAGAGCGCAAGCTACGCCTCCAGGGGAGTGACCTCGAAGGTGCGATGAGAACAACTCTCCGCACAGCTCGGCCTCAATCCCCACTGCGAAACACACAGCAGAGAACGACAAACTCGACGAACGAATGGCTCTTCACCACGCGCGAGCACCTCCGACTGCTACAAGAGAAGCAACAGACGACGGCGTCGACTCGATGATCCTTCTGACGAACGCATCGATCCTGAAGGACAGCCAACATCGAGCATCCGGCAGCAGCCACGCAGGCATACACAGCGAGCGCATGGTCCTCAGTCGGCCAGCGACACGTACACCGGACCCGTTCGCTTCCATCGAGCTCGAAGGACAGCTTTGCTCTCACGCGAATGATTGCTCAACAGGCGCAGCAAACAGCCAGAAAGAGAGGGAGCGGTAGCACTTGCAGGCAGGCAGCGATACAAGACGAGCGAGGATGTCAGCCTCTACGCATGCAGCAGGGTGTCGGAAGTCCATCGTCCGCGGCCAAAGCGAACGAGCATGGCATGCGAGCAAAACGAGGGCAAGCATTGTCGACACGGGCATTCGAGCAGCTTCGACAAGGCAGAAGCAGCCTTGCTCATCCTTTGCGAGCGTAGCAGTCTGCGACCCATCTACTGCCGACGGCACAACTCCAACTTCTGCGCCAATCTTGTCATTGGAGACGTCTCAAGAAGTGCCAACGGACCACGACAAGCCTGAAGTACGCAGGACTGGGCAGCAAAGAGTTGCTCCACGCTGTGCATTGTCCGACAATGGTCAAAAAGACCTGGTATCACCTGACGGAAGCGGACGGAAGCGATTAGCACACCAGACCTCTTCCGAGCCTGGCCATCCCTCAATCGCCAGGAGGCGTTGCAAGACAACGGGGCTGTAGCATACCAGATCCGTGCCAAGCGTGACCATCACTTGATCGCCAGAGGACGTCCCTCGATCCCGAGCAAATAAACAGCCATGGCAGTATACCTTGAGAGAAGCCTCCAGATCCCAGATCATGCAAGTCAAAACTAGGAGCACAGAAGCCCGTGAAGACACCAGCTACCGCAAACTCGACAGAACGCGGAAGGAGGGAACATCATGCCACGCCTTTGACCCTGCCAGGAGCACGAACAAGCAACGGAGGCCCATGGAGCCAAAGCGTAAGACCGTAGCATTATAGCATTGCATGCCAGTGTAGGCCGACCACTGCGGCTAGTTCTGCCGCCGCGAGAGGAAAACAGCATGCCACTGTCCGCCAGGCAGTTCTAAGCAGTCCTCTGCGGGTGCAGACCATTCGGATCGCTTCTCGTGAGCAGGCGGACCACGACCGGGTCGGCGACTGGCAACATAGCTCTTCTGGACGTTCTTTGAACACGAACATTTTTGCACGAGATGAGACCGGGATTCCTTCCAGTACGACGCTAGCTGATCGCCAGCCAGAATGTCGATGAGGCCGCCGGCGCTGGCTCGGCAGGCAATACCCTCTGCCGTTTGGCCAGTGCTGATACCGACATCCTGGCCCGATGTAGATCTCGCAACCTGAGCAGGGCTTTCGATCTCAAGGGAAGGAGGGCACAGGGCGTTATGTGACACCATGGCGGAGCCTTGATACGAGATTTCCGGTGCATCTGGAGACAGATTCCTTTGTTCCTCATTCTTGAGATCCATCTCTTGCCGTGCATGAAGTATAATCCTACTGATTCCTGTCGATTGTAGTCCTGGCTGGATCTTGAGGACGCTCTCCGCGCGCTGCCAGATCACTCCGCGTATTCGTATCGGAAACCCTGTCAGACTGGCCTTGATGCCGGTAGGCTGACGTGCTGGCCTCTACCATCGATCCCCTTTACTCAACTCGAGTGACCGGGTCCTTGAAAGCAGTGTGAATCAGCTCCGGCTGAATCGCGTTTTCGCAGGCGGCTCTTGTGGAGGCGGTCATTGACGTGTGGGCGAGGGGAGCCCGCGGAGCCCATTCGAGTCTTTCGTGGCAAGAAGCCTGTACGCGGCGAGTGTTCAATCGATTTCTGTCTTCGACTCGTTGTCGAGTCTTGGCCAGGACAACGCAGCATCATCGTGGCGGCTAGTTCGATGCAGCAGGCGGACTTGAGCAGCTACTCCGTGCAAGCCGAAAAGGCTACGGCTCAAGACACTGATGATGTGGTCGGACAGACGGCCAGCTTTGCGCCGACGCAAGAACACAAATCTCAGGACCTTGGAATGATACCCGTCTCTCTGCATCGTGGTAGGTGGTGGTGTTGTTCGTGGACGTTTCGCTCCAAGGCCTGCCATCTGCTCCGATCCATGCTTCACGCCTGAGCGCCAGCCGCGCCGAAACCTGCCCAACACATTGCTACGCAAGCTCATCCTCAGATCACATCGTTGATGCGCTGAGGATCGTGCGAGCTATGGTGTCGAGCCTGTGATCTGTCCCTGCATCGACGAATGGATAGGCGGAGTGGACGGAGGTCTGAGCTGTGTCTGGCCGGCGTGGCAGAGGCGTAATGCAGCATCCAGGTAAGGAGAGCATTGCGTTTCGTTTGCGGCAGAACGACTGCGATCGAGCGGACGTTATGGCGAGTATGTCGTTGTGCTTGTCTGGTCGATGGGTAGGCATAAGAGCAGGTGTGTGGTAGAGGGCTGTCAGATTTGTGCACGGACCTCGGCCGCTGATGACCCGAGTGAACATCGAGGACTTCGAGGGACTGCAAAGACATGCTTCTCTCTACACTGCACAAATCACGCAGCATCGCGGTACGGCATCGCGAGACGGCAATGAGGCGATAGGGCAATGCACCTACCTGCAGAGATGCGCCCACGACGCGGCTGCCCGTTGTCTGCACATCAAGTTCGATGAGACCTGGCAGCAACAACGACATGACACTATGCAGGAGCCACTGCACAACAGCTTCTTTCAATGGATGGCAATGTCAGCCTTGCCTGATCGATCAAACGCTTTGCAGATGAGATGGCTCCAAATTCCGGTACAGTCAATTGAGTATTACAACTGCCTCGCCGAAAGATCGGCTGCCTCGATCGAAGTCAAACATTTTGGGTATCTCCATCCCTTCTTATCCTCATTTTCCCTTTTCCCTTTCACACCCCGCATTTCATCCTCACGCATTCTTCTGCTTCTTCCTGAAGAAACGGCTCGTGTCGCCCATCGGGAAAGAAAAGTACAGAGCTTCCGAGCACATCAAGTTGGCCACCGTATAATACCCCAGCATCCCACTTATGAACGCAAACGCTCCGGCAGCCTTGAACAGCGCCGTCGCGAGTGCCGCGTTGCCGTCCGCCGTCATGAAGTATCCAGCCGACAGGATTGTGAACGCGAGCTGCACGGTGAGAAAGATGCCGATGAAGACCAGGTTGAGAGGCAGCGAGCCGATCAGGAAGAAGAAATTCCAGACGGACCACACTGTTTTGACCGTCAGCACACCTCGATCAAGGAAAGAAGCTGGCGACGCACTCACTCAGCAGGAAGAATCCAAGAGCATTGTTGTACTCTGGAGTGTCCGTTCCGCCGTACGACTCCGCGACGCCGAAGAAAGGCGTGAGAATGACACCGAAACCGAGGTAGAACAAGCCGAAAGCAGAGAGAACGGTGTACGAGTATGTGTTGCCGAGAACCAGCTCCCAATTAGCGGAAATCGTCATGCCGATTCCTGCCACGCCAAAAAAGTTGCCGACAATGGCGTTCGTGACATGCACGTCGCGCCAGCCCATGAGAGCCATGCCGACAGTCGAGAGCGTAGTTGAGAAGGCGCCAATCGCGAGGGCGGTCTGAATTCATATCAGCTCGATGGCCATCTTGAAACGGACAGGACTCGACATACCGGACTGCCGAGTTGAGACTTGATCGTTATCGGGACTGGGATGTAGTACGGCTGCGGTCCTGATGGTCCTCTTTGGGATGAAGCACTCGACACATCAGTTGCGATTTTGCCTTGCGCGAGCTTCTCGTAGAAGTTCTCGTTGGTCTGGGAACCGACACGTATCAGTCAGCCACAATCCAAGACAACGAGGATTCGATGCGGAGCGAGACCCGCTGGCACTCCCATGGAACAGTCTCGGGTTGCTGCAGGCCTCATACACTTTAGTACTGACCTCAATGTTCTTGAGATTTTCAAGCTGCTCGATGCGATTGGCGTGAGACATGTTGAATGATGGCGGATGCAACGAGCACTGCTGGTGGATGGATTAACGATGACAGTGACGAAGCGTTGTTCTCACAGCACGGCGGGACACGAATTGATTGTCAGAGACGGAGGAAGAAAAAGAGCGTACCCGGTTGTTGGGTCTCACCTACTTATCGACTTACGAAGAACCGAGATGGCGTCAACAAGGGCATGCAGCATGTGCGAAGCATGTGCTCGGCATATGCGAACGACAGCAAAGCCAAAGTTGTAGGCCATCCGCGCTTGAAGCACGCAATGGCGTGGGGCCCAGGTTCTCCGGGCTTCCTGCTCAACATTTGGGGAGATCTCCCCGAGGTCTGCGATCCAACAATTCCATCGACAAGTCGGGATTGGGAAGTGGACGGACATCGCCCTTTATTTTGCGTTGTCGACTGACTTCAATTGATGACTACTGCGAGATCTGTGGTGTGATCGATTCACATCGGCACAAGAGCTTGCAGAATCGGTCAGACTGGCTCTCCAGCTGACATCTCCAGTCCGGAACCGTGTGGGAATCCGCTGCGAACTGCTCGTTGGCTTGTTCGATCCTGGCGAAGGTGAGTATGCTGCACGATGTAGGAAGTTCCATCGCCGTGCAGGTTCTGTGATCGGTACCACAGTCGGGCGATTTGCCAGAAGTATGGGTCGTCTGGCACGACTTTCGACGCCTCTTCTACCCCTGCACCTTCGTCTACGACCGCGATAGGAACTCAATTGTTCCAACGTCTAGCCCTGCACTTCTTCAGACTTCCGTTTTGCCTCCAAAATATTCTTGTGGATACAGCGTGCCGGGCGGAGCAAGTCGGCTCGTATCGTTCGCGGCGCGCAACGGCATGTGTTCGACAACAGCTCGGCCGTCCGGCCGTTCCTCCCGACTATTGGCGGCATCGCGTGTGGTCGATATTCCGACAATGCATCGCGAAAGGACAATCGTGGGAGAACAGGGCCAATGTCCGAGACTGAGATCGATGAAGCGGTTGCCTTGAGGGCCCAAGGGTTGTCCGTGGCACCGATCAGTTCGATCCTTGGACGTTCCGAATCTGTAGTAAGGTTCCGCTTGCTGTCAAAAGACAATCTTGCATCAAGACAGAGTGGCCTGCGCAAAGGCCGACCTGTTACAGAGAGCGAGAAAGCTAAAATGCGTGCTTTGAGGCCGGAGGGTGAAGGGCTTCAGAAAATCGCTTCGATGATGGGCCGCTCCTTCAATACCGTCGTGTCATATACGCAGTCCGATGCCAGCAAGACGCCGCATCAGACAAGGCACACCAACCACAGTCGCATATCTCGCGATGAGCGAGACGGAACGCTTGCTCTGAGAGAGGAGGGTCTCACGGTTCGCGAAATCGCCCGGCGGCTTGGGTGCACTCAAAGGACGGTCGAAGCACGTTTGCACGCTTTTGATGGAGGAATCGAGCAGGTCAAGAGGCGCCCATGGGACACTGATGAGTTGCTGCTTATGTGTTTGCTTCGGGCTTCCAAGCTGTCTACGAAGGAAATAGCCCGGGCTTTGGGCCGGAAGTATCACTCTGTTCGGCTGGCATGGGGACGTGAGAATCACAAAAGCTTTCCTCCTTGTCCTGCAACGCTCTCGGAGACTGACCTGGCGCAGATTTTCGGACTTGCGAAAAGTAAGACAACGCTCGCTGAGCTACTGGAGCAGATCTCGCAGGACTCGCGACTGGCCTTGGAACTCTGGCTGCATGAGATGCGACTGATTCTGACTCGAAGGCCACTTCTGTCACAGCGGAATCGACGGTGGACGGAGAAGGAACTAAGGTTACTAAAGCCCCTTTATGAGGGTAGGACCTGGAGAGAGGTCGCAGATCATCTGGGTCGCAGTCTTGATAGCGGGATGAGCAAGGTCCGTGGTTCCTCCAAACACAGTCGCTGAAGTAGCTCTCCAGTCTGAGTCCGAGAGTACGACTCGAAGCAGGGCCTCTCGGGAGACCCGCACACAGGCACTGGATTGGCCAATGGGGCGCAATGGGAGCTTCGTCACACTGCGGACAAGCAGATCGCGGCGAGACTGGACGCTATGTGCCGACATATTGGCAGTGGCATTCGTATGCATGGTCCAGCTTTGGGACGGCATTCCAAAATCACAGAGACTGACAAGATGGATTCACTATCACAAAATGTACGGAAAGGTCAGTGGTGGATCGAGAACAAGCAGTCTACCAGGTCCTTTTTCGAGAACTTCAAGCAATGTGCTGTTCTTGCAAATCACACTCCTACACCGGTCGAGGAGCGCCGAATGAAACAAATCGACAGACCCGTGGTCACAGTCGGTGACAGCTATCTGAGCGGCGGCGCGGCAGAGCTGAATACTGGTGGAGTGGATGCAATCACGCCGCCAATAAAAGATGAGAGGGCTAAGCGCTCGGCCAAGACAATGGTAGTGATATAGTGATCAAAGGGAGCAGAGGCTGAGGGATCGAGTTCAAGATGGTCCTCATGTTCTGAAGGAATCGTCCCTTTGCCATAAGTGCGGGTGACGTGCCACGACTTTCGACTCGTCTTCCATCCCTGCAACGCATGCACAACAATGCATCGTTGTACACGGCGTCTTCTCTTCGCTTCAATGCCATCTGTTCACAACTAGCATCCGTCCACAGTACGTCGAGCGAAATATGTGGACACGCGTCGTTGCTGGTCTGCGATGCTGTTCGCCCAACATCGCCTTATCCGCACGAGCATTTCCTCGGGCGCTTGGTGCTTTGGCGAACTGCCGAAAAGCCAGCGATGGACCTACAATTTCGATTCGATCAAGACCTTTGCCATTGTCACAAAGCGAGGAGGAAGCGATACTGTCTCTGAGGGCGGAAGGTTTCACACATAGAGCAATCGCTGCAAGACTCGGACGTCACCACAAAACCATCGGCAATTACCTGCTGACCTCGACGAGCCGTCAGCCAGCAGCTTTCAGCCACAAGCCAGATCGACCGATATCTCAGCGCGAGAGGGATCAAATTCAGTCGACCGAAGCGGAGAGTCTCACACGCAGGGAAGTCGCGGCGAGACTCAACCGTCATGAAAGCACCATCGGCAATCATCCGCAGGCAATCACTGAATGTGAGCCAGCGATCATCACTCCTCGGAAAGGCCGGCCGCTGTCTGAGGGCGAGAGAGACGAGATTGTTCGTTTAGAGGCAGACGGCTTGAGCGGTAGTGCCATTGCTAGGCAACTCGGGCGCGGCGCTGCTACCGTCCGCCATCATCTGCGATCAAATACTAGGCATGCATCAGGACAGAGCAGACATTCCAAGGGCCTCAAGGTGTCTGAGCAAGAGCGGCGTGAAATGCTCGCTCTGCGACAAGCCGGTCTTTCGCAACAAGCAATTGCGGACAGACTTCGGCTTAATCTTTCTACCGTTCGAATGCATCTCCGATTAGTCGAACATCCGATCCGGCGTGACCTTATCAACAAGCGGTACAGTATCCTCGAGTTGCAGCGACTTCTGTTCCTTCGAGCTTGCGGCTTTACTCTCGCTGAGATCGGCCAAGACCTAGGCCGGCGACTTGATTCAGTGCGAAACGTTTGGGGTAAGACGGCCTGCAGACGTTGTCCACCGTTCCCGACAGCATTCGCAAAGGAGACCATCATTTCCATCAGGGAACTGGTCAAGTCAGGCGCAGCTCTCAAAGAATTGCTGGACCAGTTGCCGCAAAGCTCGCGCCTCGCGCTAGATTGCTGGCTGCATGAAACGAAGGCAATTCTGGCTCGACGGTCCATCGCAAAGCCCTGGGCAGACAAGGAAATAGAAGTGATGAAGCGCCTCCGAGCAGCAGATGTATCTTTCAATGATATTGCAGACCAGCTGGGTCGTTCAACTTGGAGCGTGAAGAACAAAAATCACCTCGAAGGGAAGAAAAAGAAAGATGGCAAATGGTCAGCATGATCCAGTTGTCCCTTGAGTGCGGGACACAAGGATGGTTGACGAGTCGACCCAGGTTGCGGTGCAGATTCCAGCACATAGAGCTCAGCGAACAGAGCGCCTCACCATGGTGTGGCTAGATACGGAGCTGCAGGGCTCGATCACAAGATGCAATCTGGCAATGGCACCGATGCATCGCAATATGTGGAGGTTGTTGATGGTCGTCTGGCTCAGAGATGAGGTATCTCGCCAACGGTCCAGCTCCAGATCACTCAGGGGACGCTGAAAGCGGCAAGCCTTCGTTCTGACCTCTCTCCCCATCTGAGCAGGACGAGCGAACACATCTTGATCACTCATCAGGCATAACCGCTTTTGATGTGTCACAACACGAGCTCTATCGGTCCTAGAAAGGACAACGGGGAAGGAAAGTCTACGTGCTGGGACGGACAGGGCAAACAGTTACTAGAGTCTCCAGAGGACGGCTGGCTGGAGGCGTGGAACTGGCAACACTGCCTTCAGCCGTTGATTGACCTGGTCTGATCGACTTGAAGTTTTTATTGCTTTCGAGAGTTCCTGGGGCAGGTGAGTGCTGTGCAACTGCCTGAAGCCGCGATTCTCGTCGCTTTCAGCACACACATGGGCGAGGTCACGATCAGGAATGGTCGGAGGGTATGCCGCTGATTATTCGGAGAAACCAGTGTATATCTAACAACAGTTTGGGCAGCCAGCTTTGAAGCATCCATAGATGCACCTGTGCGGTTGAGGAAACTTATGGGGGAGCGATGGATACTGTATATATTGATGCAGATTGATTGAAAGCTTCAATCTCACACCAAGACTTTGATGCACGCGCTGCCCTCTTCTCTTGACCTCACCTCTGAAGCACCACCTGCATCCCGTCTCGCGACGACACCTCGAACTACACCATGCTATAACGGCACGCCCACGGCGTAATGCCTTCGTTGGACCCTTCTTTCACGACTCAATCCTCCCGCGCCAGCTCTATTCACTCCCATCGGCGCAGCAGCCATTATCGCGGCTCCGACCAGCACCTCCGTCCCGAAGATGCCATCTCCCCTCCTCGAGGCAGCATTCGTGAGGCGAGCTCTCTAGAAAGACGTGACACGGTGACAGCGTTGAACGCAAAGGCTGGGTATCCCTCATCGCGACCGCGCAGCACCCGGGACAAGAGAAGAGGTCGCAGCAGCAGCCGGCGGCGCAACGACGGCATTGCCGTACCAAAGGAGAATGGGCAGTGGAAGAAGCTTCTGTGGGTGAAGCAGAGCTATCCGGACAATTATACCGATGAGGAGACATTTCTTGATCATCTTCAGCGTAATCCACGTTTGCGACCGTATGAATTCTGGCCTCTCGTTGCGGACAGCACCATTATCTTGCAGCATTTGTGCAGCGTGGTCATCTTCGTCTGCTGCTTCACGGCATTCAAGCAAGATCGCGTGTCTCCGCAGACGGTTGTAGGATGGGCGACGATATGTACTGTAGCAGGCTGGATATTCCGAGACTACTGGCAGAGTCGTGAAGACGCCGCTGATACTGTCCCTCCAACCGACGCCGAAGACGACACTTCCTCCAGCACCAGCGCTGGTGCCGAAGCAGAGTCCGATGTCCCCACTGCAATGCCAACGACGGTATTCTCAGCTTCCAGCACCCCACACCACTCCCGGAACCCCAGCGCTGCCACATCCGTGAATGGTGCTACATCCAACGCCATCCCAGGAGTCACAACTTCTACAAATCCACTCCTATCCCACGAAGTCATCCCGACTACTCCAGCATACATCCCGCCATACGGTGCTCGTCCTTCTGCATTCTCGCCACGCATGCAAGAGCGCCTCACGACCGCCAAATCCGCAGTGCTGATCTACTGCTCCCTCCTCGGCCTGTCTCCTGTGCTCGCCTCCCTCACGGAGTCGACATCTTCCGACAGCATCTGGGCGCTGTCGACCTGGCTGATGTGCATCAACGTCTTCACATTCGACTACGGCGCAGGTCCCGAAGTCAAGTTCCCAGCTTCGCTCAGCACGAATGCAGCGTTGATGGCGAGTACGGTGCTCGCTTCCCGGTTTACGAGCACGTCGCATGTTTTCAGCTTGACGCTGTTCAGCATGGAGGTATTCGGATTGTTTCCTGTGTTTCGGAGGCATTTGCGGCATCATTCTTGGGTGGGCCATATGTGTCTGACTACGGTGCTGGTGATACTGGCGAGTGGCGGGTTGAGCATGACGATTTCTGGTGGAGGCTGGGCGATGGGTGTTGTTGGGGTGGTCTTGGGTGGTATGGTGTGCTCGCTGAGTATGGGCATGACAAGCTGGTGGTTGATTGGACTGCAAAGATACAAGAACGAGATCAGAGGCCCTTGGGATCCTGCTCGGCCGATCATTAGGAGGCACTGGGATTGAAATTGGTCATGATCGAAATGGGTTCCTTTTGCTACGCTATGTGGGTATCTTGGTGAAGAGGTGGCTCGATTCTGAGCTCTCTGTCTAGAGTCGACTTTTGGGAGAGACTCGTTCTCACCAAGCCTGCCTGTCCATGCTCAACTTTTCGCCCTCAGATTCTCATTGAGACCTCAATTCCTGGACGCACTCGCCGCCCTGTTACGCTGCACGGCACTGGCAATCCCACGGGAGAGACCCTCGGCTTTCACCTTCGCCTCACGGACTTCGAAGAACCACTCCATCACCTTTTCCATCACCATCGGGAACACCGTCTCCACCACGCCGTCCGCCTTGCCGCTGCTGAAGTGAGGGCAACAGACCGGAAGACCCTGCACTGCCGCAATATCTCCATCCTCCGCTTCAGTTTCGCCATCCTCCGCCTTGTCGGGCTCCTCCGCGATCGGAAGCTTGTTCGGATCCGGCCGCTCCACTCCCGGCTCACACACGAGGGCACCTTGCATCTCCCGACTGTCGACCCAAGCGCGAGCATGAGTCGCCATGTAGATGGGCATACCATCGCAGGTGAGAGTCTTGCGTGCGTCGAAGATGGGAGGTTGCACGAGAGCGATGGCTTCGTTGCTCTGGCCGAGAATGTTGGTGTTGAAGTCATCGTCGATGTTCTCGAGAAGAGTTGGGATATTCTCGCCGACGCCGATGATGTAGGTGCGGTCGGTGGGTTTAATGAATTGAGGGAGGATGTGGTTGATGCAGGTGTTGATGTGTTCGGAAGAGGTTGTGTGGCCTGTGGGTGCGTTAGAATGTGTGGATTTGCTTGGGTTGGGAAAAGAGGAGGTCCAACCTGGGACGCTATTTGAAGCTGGGTCGAGTGGGATGTCGAGACCATCGTCGCTGAGAGCTGGGCGATGGTTCCAGGCGACGAGGGTCATGGCCTTGTTGAGGCTTGGAGAATAGCACAATTCGGCAGGATTGATAATCATCAAGCCTGGAGTCGGGTCTCCCTACATTGTGTTAGCAAAAGCGATCCGCACCAGACTTGACGGGATCTTAGTACCTTCACCTCCTCGACCTCGATTTGGAATCCAGCATAGTCGGCATGCTCGGTCTCGCCGAAACTCTTCAAAGTCGTTCCCCATCCCGCTGCCTCCTCCGCCAAACCGATCGCCGTGCCCTTGGTCAAGAATCTCTCATCCCGCATCATCCGCCAAGCCCAAATCCCCATCTCCTGCGTCTCCTCCCCGACATACACAATCACATCACGTCTGTTCATGATTTCACTCACCTCGGTCATCAGAATCGGCACGTGTGCCGAATCTGGCTTGTCCTTCAGGACATCGTGTTTGGGCGTGAGGTAGTACTCGTGGATGTTGTACTTGGTGCGCAAGACTTGGAGAACGTGTTCGCGCACAGCTTGCTGAACGGCTTCCTTGCGCATCTGGTTGGTGCGCTCGTCGTTGGTGTGATGAAAGTCGAATGGCTTGCCGGTTTCGATGTTGCGTAGGGTGCCATCGGCGGTGAAGTGGAAACCCAGAGTGGCGAGGTCTGCCGGGAAGTCCGACTTTGTCGATGCGCTGAGGCTGTTGGCCTTGAACATCTTGATGAGGTTTGAGAATGAGGGCAGGTGATGTTCGACCTAGAAGGAGGGAGGTGTTGTTGTGGTGTCAAAGCGCGGCGTTTGCGATGTTTGATGCTGAAGATGTTTAGAGAGACGCTAGCGAGAATCCCTGCTGAAAGTGCGGATATCTGCATGTGACGCTCGAGGACGTCCGAGTGAATAGCAATCGTATGCATTGACGCGCACTGTAGGTCTTGACGGGCATTGACTCATGTACTATTGACTTGGACGGAGGCTTCGCACGTGCAAGCAATCCAGATGGATGACATCTCAACAGAATCAGCTGGGCAAGGTCTCATCAGCCTTCGGAGCAGTTGACGAAGGAGCGAAGTACGTTGCATTTGATCTGGCCACTACTGTGGTCGATCACCCGCCAATGTAATCCGATGCATCCTCCTCGAATACCCATGATAATCGTTCAGCGGATAATGCAACGTACACCGATTATCCCAAAACGCAATCATACCCGGTTGCCACCTCACCCGACACGTGAACTCCATCCTCACTTGCGTCTTCCACAAGAACTCCAATAGCCCTCGACTCTCCTCCTCCGTCCACCCCTCAAACCTCGTCGTGTGCGCTACGTTGACATACAACGCTTTCCGCCCAGCTTCCGGATGCATCCGGACGACGGGATGGACTTGCTCCAAGTCTCCACTTCCTTTGCCAGAGTCTTTGACTCGGTCTTCTCGAGTCTTGCTCGTGTCTGCCTTGGCGCTGGATTGGATGCATTTCAACCCGTCCAGAACTTCCTTCAAGGCCGGCGAGAGCGACTCATACGCCGCATATTGATTGGCAAACATCGTATCTCCACCGCCGAATGGCGGTATCTCCAGTGCTTGTAGCAAAGTCCCCATCGGTGGCTGCGGTAAGTACGTTGTGTCTGAATGCCAGACGCCGCCGAAGTTGAATCCCGTGTCGGTGGCTTTTTTGGAGACTTCGATGACTTCTGGGTGGTTCGGGATGCCGGTGACGAAGGGGTATTCGATGGGTTGCCCGAACTGTGAGGCGAAAGAGTGGAATTGAGAGGGTGTGAGGGGTTCATTTTGATTGAAGAGGAGGATATTGTGTGTCAAGAGGGCAGAGCGGAGGGAGGCTATTAGAGACGATGGGAGAGGTTTGTCCAAGGGAAGGCTTGAGATTGAAGCGCCGATGGACGACGATAGTGGTGTCAGAGTGTACTCTGGCGAGGTTGTCACCGGAGGAACGTGTGTCGGGCTTTGTGTATTTGTAGATGGCGTGGCGAAGGTGCGGTGTGGTTGTGTTCTTGGATGTCTGATTATGGTCACGGCAGGTCGAGCGGACATGTGTCTGGAAGCAGTGGCAGCGCTGCGAAGCGGTGCCAGATATCGTCTTGTAGCCATGGTCGCTGTATATAGTAGGCTGAAGGTAGTCTGACTGCTACGTTGTGTGAACGTTGATGTTGTTTCAAGTTGTGTATATAAGATATACTTTCGGCTGAATGTGAGGGGTAATGTGTTGTAGCTATTCCCGGTGCGTTCGATATGCTTTCGTCCCTTCAAGATCAGCATTCTCGGCAACGCTTGTCAAGTGTACAGGCGTGTACGACGATGAGTAAGGGAAATAATCACATCAATCGGTAATTCAATTCATCATGAATGCTGAGACATCGTATCGACCCGGCGGCTTTGCAATCATGCCAAAGTCCGACCACAATCTGATCTAGTGCAAATCGACCGCGACTCTGTTCGTCTCGAACTTCTTCGTGTTGGGAATGAGGAGAGAACAGACCATCGCGCAGAGTCCGAATGCAATGCTCGTGTACCTAAGTCGACATGTTAGTCCAGACTTCGAAGAGACGATCAATTAGACAAGAACTCACCAGACGAGGCTCAGACCCTCAGCATAAGCCCACTGAGCGCCAAGCTTAGCGCCTTCGATAATTTCGAGGGTGACGCCGGGAACCGAGGCAATCTTGGTCGGCGTAGTGAGGAAGACGCCGACAAAGTCCTCGGCGCTGGTGGCCGGCAGACCGCTCTTGATGGCGTAACCGGCGACGAGAACGGGAAGCTTGGCGCGGAGTCTCTTGGAGAAGATCGAGAAGTAGATGGAGTAGCCGATGGAGCCCTGTTGGAACTTGGTCAACATCTATGGAGGACAGAGGTCAAGGGGGACAACTTACGCCGACAGCTCTAACGGACAGCGACAATGCGGCGCAGGTGGTGATGAGCGCATCAGGAGCAGCGATCATGGCAACAGTCGCTGCTGGGACAATGACACCTCCGAGACCGAATGCAGCGAAACTGGCCAAGGTCACAACGGTGGCGGAGTTGGTGGGGTTCAAGCACGCAAGACTGCCTCCAAAAGCTGTCAACATTCCTGAAGCGATGAGCAGAATCCACTTGGCGCCGCCCTTCCAGTAAGACAGGAGAGCGTTCCAAAAGATGGCGCCGACTGCAGTTGCCATACCGACGGGGATACCGCGGATTCCGATTTGTACGGGGTCTGGATTCCAGACATTGGAGATGGTCAATGGCCAGAAGTTGAGGAGGGAGAAGAAGTTCATGCCGGCGACAAAAGCGACTGCGAAGGCTGGAGCGACAACACGCTGGCCGAGAAAAAGTTCCTTGGGAATGATAGGATGGCGAGCGACTTTGACTTCCCAGACGATGAAGACGGCGAGAAGGCCAATGCCGATGAGAAGTAGGCAGAGGGTGTAGGCGGAGGTCCAGGCGTGGGTGTAGCCTCCAGCCTGGAGAGCGACAAGGCTGGGCTATGTTAGCAAAGGTCAATCGGCATATGTTGGCAGAGACGTACAAGAGTGTCAACCCTATGATGGACAACAAGCCGCCAACAACGTCGATCCGCTTCATGACATCCCACGTGCTCAAGCCAGCAGTTCTCGGATGGTTGACGGGGAAGTAGCAAGTGGCAAGGCCCAGGAATGTGATTCCGTTGTAGATGAGTGAAATCCAGATACCCCATCTCCAGGTTGGATTCGATCCACGAGTACAGAAGAGCTCGCTGTACATCACGTATGGACAGAAGGGCAAGACAAAAGCAGTAAGGACGGCCAACGAGTAGCCTCTCTGCTTGACGGGCACTGTCTCCGCGAGGCTGAAAAGGGTCAGCCTATTTCTGCCATTGTAGTGGAAACTCAACTTACCCAGCCAGACCTGTCAACTCTCCAATACCCGCGCCTCCACCGGCCATGGCCATGCCCACCAAAGCAGGACCCAGACTATGTGCGGTACCGAGCACGACACATCCTACGCAAAGCAACAAAGCGCCGAAGAGCGAGATGTAGCGTTTGCCGAACAGATCTTGAAGGTAGCCAACGAAAGGAGCCACGGAGGCGATGGCAAGGGTGTTGGCAACAGGGAGCCAGCCGATGACATCGGCACCTCCGATATCAGCAGATATGTAAGAAAGCGTTCCACCGACGAAGTAGAGAGGGATTTGAGAGCCTATGTTGCACTTCAGTCAGTCCAGGATCGCTATGACAGGCTGAAGGTCATACCAGTGTACAACATGGACAGAGATGCCGCAGCAAGGAGTTTCTTTGCAGTCCACTGGACCTTGCCATCGCTGTCATCGCCCTTGAAGGCTTGGTTATTGTCAATGTCTACTGCAGCGATGGTTTCGTGAGTCTCGGTCTTCTCGAGAGGATAGCGATGAGCATTGTCCTCGTTCGAGGAGTGCGTATCTACACGCTCGATGCCTTCATGAGTGCCCTTCTCGTTCTCGTATGATGCCATGACTGAAGAGCTGGCAGCGAGGTTGAAAGGGAGGAAAAGATGTGAACATGGGGATCGAACAACCTCACGATCAAGCAGGGACCTCCATCCTCTTTAACACCATCTCCCCGCATTTCCACTCACCAGTACCCGGTCCTTGCGCGTCCTACTGAGGAGGGGTTGTTGAGCCTTCCGTGATCCAGACTCTGGCGTATAAAGTCTGCGCATAGTTATGCTAGCAGGCCGTTTGACCCACAATTCGGGATTGTTTACGCACGAGGGTCTGACCTTTCGAACTCGACAGATGCGACTCGCATTCGACGCGCCCAGAAGGTCGGTACCGGTACGTATAGCCGTCGGGGATTCAACGGGATGCACGAATCCGCCTCTTCTGATCTACGACTGGGGCCAGATCTGCGACTATGCGTTCGCTTAGCTTGAACGCCACAAAGTTCCACGTGGAGTTCGAGTAGCTGTAGCCGGCTTGAAGCTCAGCTGATGTTTTGAGCAGCTTGCTACCCTCACCTGTAGACGGAGATCTTGAGGTCCCACCGGCTGTCACATCGGATGCATTGTTCGGCACTGATCATCCTGCTCCTTGTCCTCCGCCAGGCGGCAGAAGGGGTCCGGACGCACCGCAAGCGACACGAAGTGAGGTTAGGCACCTGACGCGCAGTACATGATCCCGCCAATAGGTGAGGTCGGCATTGGCTCCTTGGTTCTCCTAGCGTGGGTGGTTGACGCCACGTGCGGAGAAGTCTGTCTGGGGTACATGCGGGTGGTCTGAGCAAGCTGTCGTCGTATGCTTCGTGGTCTAGGCACCGCTCGATCACATTGTGTTGCGAGATGATGGACACCGCAATGACTTGGCGGGAGCTGATGCATGTGTGCTGTCGAGGATCTTATCGATGGTGGTGCTGGCCTGATCGTGTCGGTTGATGGAAGAGAAGTCAGGAAAATGATCAGGCAGGCTCAGGCCTGGTCGGCTGGAAAGCTCTAACCACATACGGAATGGCGCAATTGAGAAGCAGGTGACCAAGGTCTCCTCACCTGCTCAGGGATACCAGTTTTACATTCCCGTCTCCAACTATTGCCGACCACGATTCGACCGCGAGTCTTTGCTCCAGATGCCGCTCGAAGTGGTGAGGGTGCTGTGGTCGTCTTACTGCTTCCTGGGCCCCATTGACATACAGAAGCCCACCAAGATCTAGCTCACGATGCCACGAGCAGCCGTCTTCTGAGGCACTTGACTTTGAGTGCAGAGCTTTGCCTGCATGCACAGGCCCCATTGGTGCTGTGGTCGGCGTCAACAAGAAGATCGTGGCTGGGTAGGCTGCCAATTGCGAATGAGTTTGCCTTCAGGACCGACAGACAAGATTGTCATAGTCCACTCGACGCACCAGTATCACATTGCCAGTATCCAGCAATCTCATTTGCGGCCCCTGTCAGTCAAGATAATCTCAATAGAGCGGAGAGCCCCAGCAGCCCCAGATGCTCACGGAGGGAAGCGTCGAAATAGGCATGTTTGGAGAGTTTGCAAGCGGCGGACTTTACCGCTCCAATATGTATTTAAGTTGAATTGCCATCGTTGCGCTACTTAGGTAGCTTAGGTAGCTGCGATAGTTACGCGAAGTATTTAATATTTATCCCTTACGCCTATTACTT
>AFIV01000699.1:0-10132 GCA_000223765.2 Zymoseptoria ardabiliae STIR04_1.1.2 | reverse complement strand
CATGAAAGTCCTGGACGGAGGCAGGTCCGTAGCTCGTTCGTTCTTGATGGTCTCGCTATATTGCTTTCCTGGGTCCCTCTGCGAGATCTGTTGTGTATCGGCCAGACCAGCGGCGGAGTGAAGGATTGTGAGTCAAATTCGCGACGACTCGCAAGTGCATTGCTACAGACAAATGCTTGCCTCCTTTCGCTTCCATGCTGGGATGATATTACAAGAAGCTCTATCGCACATGCTCCAAATCTCCAAACTCGTACCCGCTCTTACTTCGAGCTGTCGTACTTGGCCTTGCCAAAGTCCCACGGCACGTATCTGATCATCCGTTAGCACTCTGTATCCAAATTCCTTCCACATGCGCCTCCTGATATCCTCACCTGTACTTGATCATACTCTGGATCTGCCTCCTCATCGTCAAGAACACCAAGATCAACCAGTACACCACCAACACCGGCCAGAATACCGGGAGGTTGAAGATCTCGCTCCAGCTGCACAGGAACGACAGCGTCACGGCGCGCGTTGCCGAGTGCCAGAACTTGAACTCGGGCAACCGGCGCACAAAGGGCTTGAACTCCTGGTCGTTCTTGGTCGGGAGCGAGGACTGGCCTGCGGGCACGCCATCTTCCATGTCGGTGTCGGCGTCGAGCGAAGGGTCGAATTTCGGGGAGATGAAGGCGAGGAAGAGGTTGAGGAGGTAGATGCCTAGGGCGTAGGCGACTGTTGAAATGACCTGTCAGCTTTGACCTGTTCGGGTGTTCTCACTGCTCTTCCAGTCCTGGCATACCAATATACCAGCCCTGCGCCATCACTATCCGTAACGCGAACATGACGAAGATCGTGGCCGTGCCTATCCATCGGTAGGTAACGTAGGGTGTGGCCTTGTCGAGGTAGGATTGATAGATCTGCGGGAGCCGTCAGCTATGCGCTCCGTCTCCCATTGCTTCCTTCGCGCTCAGCGCAATGCCCTCGAATGTCATGGCATACTCTTTGGAAGCGGGTCGTCTGCGCGGAGACCGCGCCGAATGGCGTTTCAGGCTCGGGAGCGTCCATGCTGGAAGTACGAGATCCGAACCAGCGTGAGAATCAGGACCTGGCGACGGCGATGCGGCAGTCGAAGGGAGTCGTCAGAGGATGCGTTCGGGGAGGATTGGACGGTGGTGTTTGTGAAGAAAGGCGAATAGGTGGCCGCATAAGATCGTCCTTGACTTTTGCGCGCGCCACATTTCCACGCGGGCGTTGAGCCCCTGCATCGTTGAATGCGGCTAGAATCCGTGGAGTGGCTGAGAATTTGGAGGATCATCCCGTAAAGCCTCAGGCAGACTTGACAGAACTATTGTCGAAACGAACTCACGGAAGAAAGAGTTGGATTCACCTCAACCTCCAATCTGACTGACAGCTGAAGAAGCTGAAAGTTACCTACAATCGAATCACTGGCGCAGCTATGAGTCTTACAGCACGCCAAGCACGGTGCAGACAGCGACGGCACGTTCAAAGATATGTAACAGATGTTCAGTCCTATTGAACGCAGCGTATACATCTGCCTGCCACCCAGACAGCCTCCTTGTTCACCCTCCATACCAAGCATGTGTGTCAACTCCTATGCAAGCGCATCGAGTCTGCCACGTTGAGACGATGATCACAACGCAGACCGAAGCCATGGCGATCGTTGGTGAAGAAGGAAAGGCCAAGTGAGGTCGCATCCTGTCGATGTGTCAACAGCTCCCTGCCGCGTACTTTGTGGTACAATCGCAGGCGTCCATGTTGACCTTTGTGAGTCGCCTTTTGTTGTCTTACATTCCAACCTTCTGCAACATTCTGAGCGACAGCTTGAGACTCTGCCTGACCCAAGCCTCTGTCGACATGTTGTAAGAAGCAGAAAGAGCTGCAGCGTGATCGTTTCAATCATCCGTCTAAGAAGCAGCAATGGCAGCGGATCTCGCATTCAGCCGAGGGAAACGAAGCTCACCTTCGGCTCAAGAGCTTCTTGCAGGAGCAGCATTGGCTTTCCTCCTACAACAACGTCCATACACGAGCATTCACAGGTAATACTCTTGTGACAAGCTCCCTCACAATGTTGGTGGCATCAAGACTCCGGCCATGTGCCACACAATTCGGCAAGTTCGCGCTGCCACTACGAGTGCAATACTCCAGCGCGGCCGAGAAGACGTACGAACACATCAAAGTCTCCACACCACGACCCGGAGTCGGACTCGGTGAGCATTCTCCCAGATCGGTTCTCTGCAACAAATCTCCCTAACACACCTCCCTAGTCGAACTCCACCGCCCCAAAGCCCTCAACGCCCTCTTCACCCCGCTCATCCTCGAACTCAACTCCGCCATGAAGTCCTTCGACGCCGACCCCTCCATCGGCGCCATGGTCCTCACGGGCTCGGAGAAAGCCTTCGCCGCGGGAGCCGACATCAAAGAAATGTCGACCAAAAACTTCGCCGACGCCTACGGCGCCGACTTCATCGAGTCCTGGTCCGAGATCCCCAACACGATCAAGAAACCCGTCATCTCCGCCGTCAACGGACACGCGCTGGGCGGGGGTTGCGAGCTGGCGATGATGTGCGACGTGCTGTATTGCAGTGAAAAGGCGAACTTCGGACAGCCGGAGATTAAATTGGGAGTGATCCCCGGAGCGGGAGGTTCTCAGCGGTTGACGGCTGCGATTGGCAAGAGTCGGGCGATGGAGCTGATTTTGACGGGCAAGAACTTCAGTGGACGGGAGGCGTTTGATTGGGGACTGGCGGCGAGGGTGTTTGCGACGCCGCAGGAGTGTGTGGATGGCGCGTTGGACACGGCGGAGAAGATTGCGAGTTACTCGAAGATTGCGGTCAAGGCGTGTAAGGAGGTGGTGAACAAGAGTCAGGATTTGGGGATCAGAGAAGGTGTGGAGTTTGAGCGGAGGGTGTTTCATGGATTGTTTGGCAGTGAGGATCAGAAGATTGGTATGAAGGCGTTTGCGGAGAAGAGAAGAGCGGAGTGGGTTCACAGATGAGGGAGAATGTCACAATGAATGAAACAACAGTCAAGGCAAAACGATAGCTGATACCAATTGCTGCCTTCTTGTTCATTCTTCACTCCCAGCGGCCTTTCGATAGGACATCCCCAAGTGGTCGGCACTTCCTGTTTGCTGATTGGCATACTGCTCGTCCGCTTTGATGCTTGTTCCTTCAACAGTCGCACCACTCTTCTTGCTGCCTGCTCTTTTGTTAGTCCGACTGTCCGATCCACCAACAACAACAGAGTCGTCCTACCATTCGTCATCTCGTTCAACGAAGTCGAAGCAGCATCGTTCTTCTTCTGGCCGCTCGACTTGGTCTCAGAAGCCAGCATGTCCCCAACGCTGGTCGCAGCCGACTGGAGTCCACCTGGAATCAACAACTTGTCAGCTCTCTTTGCTGCAGCAGTTGGAGATGAGGCTATGCGTGTACCGCCTTGTCCCTTCCAGGCCTTGCCCATATCCTCCGCCATGTTTCCGAAGTAGGACGCCGTGGTGACTGTGGTTGAGAGTGGACTGTTGGAAGTTTTTGCTTTTGCCTCGTGGCTATCGATCGTTGTCCAAGGAAGAGAGAAGTGTTGTCAGAGCATGAGGTCGTTGGAGGTGATCGTTGTGGTCGTAGCACGACTCACGTCATTGTCGTTGCAGGAATCGAATCCCTGCACCTTTGGCATAAAAGTTGGCAGGGTTGTATTCCCGTAAAAGCTGGGGAAAGTTGGTGGCAGCAACGACAGCGCTCGCCGCCTTGCCTCCTTGATGCCACGCGAACTGCACCGCAAATGTCGAACTCCGGTGGCACGGAGTGTGCTGTCCGCGTCAGAGAACACAGAGGAAGCTCGAGGAGGATGTATGAATCTGCTATAGAGCTAAAGCAGCAGAATGGTCGTTCCCCGGCTTAGACCTCACAATCTATGCCATCCGAGTCCAGGCTGCGTGGTGTAATTTGAGCGGAGGCATGGAAGTGCTGTGCGACGACCTTCCAGACCTTCGAACGGAACGAGACCCATACATGAGTAGCAACAAGTCGTTCGTACCTACTGGTCGTTGAGATACTTACGCGCCACACGCTCAAGGGGAACGTCGCCACGACTCAGAAACGGCAGATCCGATAAGGCTGCCAATGTTTGGTCGGTGGCAGAGTAGGCGATATTTATTGCGCCTGCTATTCGCAAATCCTCGTCGAAGTTCATCACCCGGATGCGCATGGTCGGGCCGGATCTCAAGCATGCGACGATGAATGTGTCGTTTACGCAGAGGGCGATGTCATGATCGATGTCGCTCGCGTCATCTCCCGGCATGTCTAGCCAGCTCAGGAGATAGCTAAGTCGTGTTAGTGCGGGACTTCGCCATCGCAAGAAGTCCAATGCTTACCCGCGGCCCTGGCCTCGCGCCGACTCGTGTTCCGGATTGATGGTGATGAGATGTGCGTGGTTCGGAGGCGACACGCGGTGAAAGTGCATGTCTTTCCAAACATGATGAATGCTCTTCAAGTGCCAGAAGTCTCTGAAAACGTCGTTGTCCTTGGGATCATCATAGCCTTCGTAGAATGCCAGCTTCGCACTTTTGTAGTTGAATCGTACAATGAAGCCTCGGATCTCTTTCCAGGGCGTCAGCGAGATCGCCTCAACGTTCGCGGGCCAAGCAGGCTCCGAGGTTTCCACAATGCGATGTGTTTGGAGTTTGTTGGTGACAAGCGTCAAAGTGTAGGTGTCTTTGAAGCCAGAAGGCTGCGACACCGGCATAGAGAGATCGACGGCGCATCGACCGCCGCCGAATGTTGACACCGAGTTGTGGAGTCGTTCGCCGTCGAAAGAGTATCTGTTGTGCTCAAGATGAATGTCCGGCGACTCACCCATGTGGAACATGTAGTCAAAAGTATCGACAATTCTGTCGTTGGCGTTGACCATCAAGAGCGATGAGATACAAAATGATCCCCCAAACAGACTCGGCGTGTGAGGTGATAAGAGCACCGGATGGAGGTTGTTCAATGACAGTAGGAAACCTGTCGAAAATTCGTATATCGCCACCTACGGATCACGTCAGATGAAGCGGTCCATGCTGTTCGGCTGTCAATTTCCAGTATCCTCACCGAGTACTGATAATTCGTCCCCGATTCCTTCAACATGACGCCAACAACGCCATGATCGGCATGCAGAGCCATGATAGTCGCGGAAGGCAGACGAACACTCTTGCGCACCGGAGAGCCGGACGTGAAGTCCTGCGTATACAGCTTGCCAGAGTAACTTGTAAATGCAATCAATGTCGAGGACAGAGCAAGATCCATTATGGTCTCGCGTGCATCCCCGTACAGTGTCGTTGCGTGGCCGGTCGTGAGGTCGCGGACTATAACACTATTGCATCCCTGCTGCGGTCTGCGAATGAAAGCCAGTCGCGTACCTTTGAGCCGCGGCGGATCATCCTTGATAGTCTGACCTCGAAAGCTGTCGCGGAATCCATCGCGTTCTGTATAAGAAGCCTGAGAGAAAGGGCGCCCACACCTCATCGCCTTGACATGTCGTAATTTCGCTGCATTGGTCTGAGATGTCAAATAGTTGGAACCTCGCGCGCTGTCAGATGGGCTGTGAGATTCCCACGCGATCAAAGATGCTCTGACCACGGCTTCCTGGGAGAAAATCGCCCTCCAGCTTCTGCATACTCGCTGCAGCCTGAAAGACTCAAAGAAGGGCAAATGATCCAGTAGCTCGATGATGAGCTCCATGGGCAGCGTCGGTAATATATCATTTCGCTTCAATATCATCCGAAGGACTTCATTGCGCTCCTCGGTGGTCGATCCATCCACGAGACACTGCCATCTGTGCAATGTTCAGCCAGGAACTCGTCGAGTGGGCGGTCGTCGAGAGCAAGACGTACATTGCCAGCCTCTCCGCTCTGTCACTGGGAAGAGCGTGCTTCTGGACATTGGGCAATGCCATGCTTTTGGGTGACAGCGGAATCGATTGGTGAAGTGCCGCGTGCGCTGTCCGTCGAATGGCCAGTCGGGTCACAGCATGGAGCACGAGGCTTGCCGTCCGGTATTTGGTGGAACAATCGGAGTCAGAAAAGCACAATGCCCCTCGTGAGACGTGTCTCGCTGCACGACTGTCCACGAAAGCGATGCGTCTGAGGAAAGTCAGGCCGACGTGTTCGTCTCTTTTGGCTCTCTACGCCACAGTATGGAACGTGACGGGAGCACCTGGGCCACTCGGAAAGTGCTTTCCAGGAATACCTCATGTGTCGTACTCGTTGCACGACAGGCGACCCGGCGGTTCGGTAAATCTCGCGCGTCGCTGCAGCTCACATACACGGTGAGAAGAAGGTCACCAGAATTCACTGCTTTTCCGTGCATGCTCGAGCGGATACAACATATCCTTCGGAGCATTTATTCGTCGTGCATGCATCGGAAGTGGAGGAACATCTTATATCTCACCCTGCACGTCGTTGATCCGCGCAGAAACGCAAACTAGCGGCCCCTGCCGATCTACAGGCCTCGAGCCTCGACCTTTCTCTCGACCGACATCCATCAGTCGCCGAAATTGTTGTCTGACCGACGCCGGCAGGGTTGTGAGGTCTTGCTCTGCTCTCCAGTGCTTCGATCCCCTCCGGAGTACCGTAATCTCTACTATTCGCGGCCGACGAGATCAACCTGGCCGCAGCCGATCCAGTACATACCTCGAGAACCCCGCCTGACCCTCGATGCGGATCACCAAATTTATATCGACCACGAAGACAGTCTATAGTACCGGCACACGACTCACATACCTTGGAGAAGACCACCAATCGCCAGCATCGAAAGGAGCAGCACGTGCGAAGGAAGCTTTGGAACTTGACGGCATTGTCTGGGGCACAGGCATGGATGTAAGCCGCTGACTGCCAGTGACTGGGTTCAAAGAGCTTAGGGCCGGAACGTATCGCGTTCTTCCAAGGGTGGACAAACTTCTTCTCCAAGACGTTTTGGCAGAGCTCTGGGGTAGTCCGCGTATACCCGGGGCGACAACATTCATAAGATCGTTCATCAAAAGCTGCAGAAGAGACGCCTTGGAGGAGGAAATCAATGGCATCGGTCGGACCAGAATTGAGGAGAGACCCCTTCGCCAGCGATTCACGAGGCTTCGCCAGTCCGAAGGCGAAGAAGAACATACCCATCCTCCCGTCGACGTCGGTCGGAAGCGGCGGCGATCCGATGGAAGTGAGCCAGCCTCAGGTCTCTCCGATGGGTCCGCCCACGAGTAGCCCGACAGCCGGGGAAAGAGCAGGAGAGCAGCAGCAGCAGGCACAGAGTGAGACGCTGAGCACAAATGGAGGGTCACAACAACCTGTTGGAGCCGCTGCTGCTGCTCAACAGCCCAAGATCGTTCAGACAGCGTTCATACACAAGCTCTACAAGTAAGTGCTTGCTGCGGGTTGTGGTTCTGCTTGATTCGTGGTGGCTGACCCCGTCGCAGCATGCTGGAGGACCAGACCATCCAACACCTGATATCATGGTCCAACACCAACGAGAGCTTCGTCATGTCGCCATCGTCCGAATTCTCCAAAGTCCTCGCGTGAGTTCACATCCTTGAACTACGCGCTATTGTCACTAACGTACCGCAGTCAATACTTCAAACACACCAATATCTCCTCCTTCGTCAGACAGCTCAACATGTATGGTTTCCACAAAGGTATGAGTATGTCACAATCATTCACTTCGACCAAAGGCTAAAGTCTTGTCCAGTCAGTGACGTTTTCCACACCGGATCCCCTGACTCGCCGCTGTGGGAGTTCAAGCATGGAGCCGGCAACTTCAAACGTGGCGACCTCGTCGGACTGAGAGAGATTAAACGAAAAGCGTCGAGGCACGCACTAATACATCGCGACTCATTCTCGGCCGCTCCCAAGATGCCTGCTCCGCAACCTCCTGGGACGCCGCTGGAGGCAATGTCCGATCCTGTCGAAGCACGTCTGAACGCGCTAGAGTGGAACACACAAGATCTGTACTCACGACTCGCGCGAACAGAAGAAGCGTACGCATCGGTCACCTCCAAGTGCCACAATCTGCTTGAAGGCCTCGCAAGATGTCATCACTGGAATAATGAACTGTCGTCTCACCTTCTTACCATGATACCAGACACCGAAAATCCCATCCACAGAGATATTGCTGCCATGCGACACGACATTGCTCGCCATGTCGACCAATTAAGATCGTTCGAAGAACATGAACCACCACTGTTTGCGCACAAACCATCGTACTTCCAACCTGTACAGGCCAGCACGGAGCCTACCATGCCAGTGTCGCCGCGACAGCGCCCAGTTGATGAGTCGCGACGACCATCTCTACAAGGGCTACCAGGCTTGCCTCGTCCGAGCATATCACGAGGTGCTGTTCCATCATACTTGCAGCAAGCTTCTCCTCGAAGGTTTGGCTCCTTCGGAATGGGCGCAGGCCCGAGCCCGTACTCGCCGAACAGACCGGCGTTTCCAGGTCCCCCACCGCCTCCCCACACACAACCTCCGCCTCAGCAACATCCTCTCGCGAATGAGACAACTCCGCCATCGAATCTTCCGCGCCGTCACACGTCAGCAGACATTCGGCTGCAGGGCTGGGAAGGAGGTCAGCCGCCACTTGCTCACCTCACGCAAGGTACATCACCATACGCCTCTGGACAGTCCTCAACTGCCTGGCCATCCTCTCCTCGCGCGCCTGCAAACCCTGGCGACCAGCAGATTAGAGATGCATTGGCACAGTACGAATTGCCTCGCGTTGTTCATCCCGGTTCAAGACCACACTCGCCCGGCACGAATGACTCCGGAGCACCTACATTCACGAACAGCTTTGCACAACCTAGCTACGCGAATAGCAACGATGCTGGCTGGCAGCTGCCTGGGCCTAGGTTCCCGTTCCGAGGATTGGAAACGCCCGGGCCTCCGACTCGGCGAAGCAGTATGGCGAGTAATGTTCACTCTTTGCTCAATCCGGCGGATACCGCGGAGCGAGAAGGCGAGGACGAAGGCGGACCTGACGAAAGGAAGAGGAAGAGGTTAATCTAGGAGACGCACATGACGCATAATGAAATCTGGCCGTATATGTTAGGCCTGCAATCTTGGGATAGTCAATGTCTTATGTAGTACGAATGATATGAGAGATACATGCTCTCTCCAATCGATATTGGAATACCGGGAAACGAGCGTGGTCTCTGTTCTCTCGACCTCTCCACTTGCTTCCGGCTATACCCGCCATCTCTTCACCTTGACACGTTGAGCATATTCCACTGACTTTTGAACATCGACATCAACAATCATCACAATGAACTCAATCAATCTTCAAGCAGTGCACGACTTCCTGGTTGAAGTAGCCTACAAAGCAGGGGAGACCATTCGCTCAGCTACGCCTGCTGTGACCGGTCATGGCACAAAGAAGAACTCGGCAGATCTGGTAACAGAAACCGACCAGGCAGTCGAGAAGATGGTTTCGGACATGCTGAAGGAGCAATACCCCGACTTTGAGTGCGAATATAATTTCGAATCAAAAAATCGAGAGATGAGCTGACCGTAGCAGATTCATCGGCGAAGAGACCTACCACCCTGGCCTTACCCTCTCCTCCAAGCCAACCTTCATCGTTGATCCCATCGACGGAACCACAAACTTCTTCCACGGCCACCCGTACGTCTGCGTCTCCCTCGGCCTCGCCATCGAGAAGAAGCCCGTCGTCGGCGTCATCTACAACCCCTTCACCAACGCCCTCTACACCGGCATAAAAGGCAAAGGATCCTACCTTACAGACGCCACGCACGACCACGTCCGGCTCCCATTCCACGACTCGGAACCATTCGAGGACCTAAGCCACTGTCTCGTCGCAGTCGAATGGGGTTCTGACCGCGACGGCACAGACTACGAGACCAAAGTCGCCACGTTCAAGAAACTCTGCGCGAGCAAAGCCCTCGGCGGAGCGATGGTGCACGGCATCCGCAGTCTGGGGTCCGCGGAGCTGAATCTTTGTGGTGTCGCGGCGGGGCATTTGGATGTGTACTGGGAGACGGGATGTTGGGCGTGGGATGTGTGTGCGGGATGGGTGATCTTGGAGGAGGCGGGTGGGAGGATGTTTGGGGCTATGAAGGGGGATTATGAGCCGAAGGTGGATCAGAGGAGGTATATGGCGG
>AFIV01000700.1:0-12598 GCA_000223765.2 Zymoseptoria ardabiliae STIR04_1.1.2 | reverse complement strand
CAGCCGTCTCTTGCGGGTGTTGTGGTATACCCACCCGAGGGTGATCTGCTAGTAACGATCAAAAGAAGAGCATCAAAGGAGTAACACAAGCCGCAAGCTGTAGCACTGTGGGTACATTGCATAGATCTGCTTTTTGCACTGGCTGTGTGGATCATGGCGTGATGCATCGATCGTCTATCCAACAGAGAAAAGAGTGTTACATGAGGAGAATGAAACGGGGCACGGAAGTGAACGGCGGTAATATCACCTCACTTCACTTCGAGACAGTAACAAAATTTGACAGCGCAGGAGTGTTATACCAGAGAGATGTTGTATTGGAATTTACAGCGCTCATGTATTAAGTATTCCCGTAATGTACATTCATCCTAGAGCAATACCGTCGTGCGCTCCATCGTCCCAACAGCTCTACAAAGAGTGCCCTTGAGGGCGCGTAGTTAGCCAGCACGTAAGCTCACTCCTCGCTGCCATTACGTTCCCGCCTCTTCCTCAGTAAGATCGGCACCTTGTCATCCGGCTTGAGTGCAATCCAATTCTCAATATTTCTCGGTCTGCTGGCGCCGTCCGGGAGTTTGATCTCATAGGTATCGACGAGCTTCGCCAGCATCGTCTTGATCACATGGCTGGCATAGAATCTTCCCGGGCAAGGATGTCTGCCGTACCCAAACGACAACTGGTCCAGACCGGTCGCGGTGAAGTGGTATTTGCCCTCGTTTCCTGGTTGGCTCCGCAATTTAGCGTAGCGGAAGCCGTCGAAGACTTCAGGATTGCTCCACAGCCTGGCGTCGTTGCCGAGTTGACTCGAAGCGGTTCCAATGTATGTGCCTTTCGGGAGCACGGTGCTATCTTTAAGCACAAGCTCACGCCGCGTGACATACTCCGTAGCGGTCAGCTGCGAGGGATTGTAGCGGGCACTTTCCTTCACGAAGCTGTCGAGATTCCATGCTTTGAGCATGGTCTCGAAGGAGATCTGCCCAGCGGGATCCTCGAGGAGAAGTGATTTCCATTCATCCCGTAGCGGACCGACGTGCTCGGGATGTGCAGCAATATCGAACCAGACGTGGGCGGTAGCTACATACAGCGATTGAACCGAAGCGACGCTTGTTATGAGTTGGGCATGTGATTGATACCGCACATTGTACTTCAAGTGCTCCGGAGTGTTGTTGATGATCCAGCCGAGCAGATCTGATTTGGCTTCTTTGCCTTGGCTTTGGTCAATCTTCCTCTGCTCGATGATCGGCTTCATGATACGCTGCATCTCCACATGGGCTGCTTTGAGCCCTTTGACAGGCGGCAGCATACGTGCTACCAAGGACCGCAATGAAGCAGGGACCATCGACAAGACGGTCATGGCTATGAAGCTGTTTTTGAAAAATCCAAGCTTCAGGTTGAGGAAGTCTGGATTGCGACTCAGAGGATGGCCAACGAAGATCCGACCAGATACCAAGGCCAGGATTCGTGGAAGGACTTTCATCGGGTACACCTCTACCCAGTCTGCCGAGGTTGTCAGAGATTTTGTCGAGCGATTTGTGCAGTGCTGACTGACCATCGTCGCACTTTGGTAGCATTGCAGCGAAGGCGTACTCGGTCTCCTCAGCAATATCGGCCACATGGTTTTCTACAATCTCAAGTCAGCCAGTCGCTACGATCGGACTCAAATTGACTCACTCAGGTGTCTCGGCAGGTCAATAGCCAGAGCTTTCAGCATTGGTGTATCGCCGCCTTCTTCTGGTACCTTTATGGTAGTCAGGTGATGGAGAAATCGCTGTCGAAGCTAATCAGAGTCCGATTGCCCATCAAAGACACACCTAGTCATGGGAACGTACCGTATCCAGTGCATCGTAGAAGCTCAATGTATCTTCTGGGAGACTTTTGATGCTGTCGAAGGTCTTCGGAGGCAGAATGAGCGTATTCCATCGCCGCCAACTACCACCGACCACGAAAGGGCTATCTGGATGCTAAAACGATATAGTTACTACTGGCTGCTTCCCGTGTTTGGAGTACTGTACTGACTTCGGCGTAGGCATATCTGAGTAGTGCTTCAGCGGTTGGGAATTGATGTTCCAGAGTGCCATTGGCAGCGACCTCGTAGCGAGGAAAATGGCTAAGAGGGTCGGGCTGCGTCTTGTGTGTTCTGTAGATGATCACGCAACCCAGCACCGCAGTAAATGTGAGGAAAATGATATGCCATGGCCAATTGTCGCCGGCGTCCAACATCAAAACATCAATCATCTTGGATTCTTATTAGTTAGTTTGGATGTATTATGAAGCCAGAATGGCCGCAAAGCGGACGCATCACCGGACACGAGGCTGTCCGAACAGACACTTCGATTCACAGTTGTGCTCTCATGACGCAGCAGAGCAAATCACAGAACAGGATGCCCTAGCGGACCCCAGAAGTCGGGCCGGGAGCAGTACCGACTGCGCGGTGAATGAACAACCTAGCAGGCCATGGTGGATCAGTCGCAGGGAAGGGTGACTGCGAGGTTCGTCTGCTGATGTGCCAAATGCCGCCAGCTGGTCCAAACGCCACCATACTCAAATTCTGTCACGTAAGCATTGCTTTGTCGAAAGCCAGTTCCTAGGGGCGTGCCTGTCAGTATCAAGTCACAAGTGTCATCTCGCCTCGGAGGGCAGAAAAATGTGGTCTCAGGCAGTCCCACCCTTTCTTAACTCCTTTGAATGTTGACCCTACTGTCCGTGCCATGATCCTGGGCGCCACGATTTATCATTGAATTTCTCCGCGGGCAGCACAATCACATCAGACTGCCGCGCAATGGCGGTCCGCTTCGTCGCACGCCTCGTTCGGCCACCTGGCGAGATGGAAGTTCGCCAGCATCGCGCGGGATTCATCCTCTCCGGTCGTGCATACGGGAATAGCGCTGGGTCACGATGACCATTTCGCCTCATTCTTTGGGCAGACATCGGCGTTTTGTCCAAGTCAGATGAGTGTCCGGGAGCATTGGGGAAGGCCTCTGTAGCGATCAAGCATATTTGGGAGTCCAGACCGTGATGGACCCTTCTTGGAGTCCAGGTAATCAGTGTCAGGGTCTTGCCCTTGAAGTCCACGTCATGATGGTGCGTTCTGCATGGATTTATGTATTCTCTTTACAAATGGCTGACCCTTGTAGAGCGAATAACGCACACGCCTGTCTCGACGCTGCCCAACAATCGATGAGTTCTCGCGGATGCAGAGCATCCGGCGGCAATGAGCGTCAGGCCGCAATTCGAAGCCTGCTCGGAAAGCACGGGCGAGGGTATGGGTTCTTGACGACTAGTAGTTGAAATTAGGTTCTTGAAAAGACATCGCTTGAGATGAGTCATCAATTCAAGAACCATCGGGCTGGTGTAGCCCCTGGACCGAAAGCAGGGTTGTCTTCGATACAGTTTTTCACTTGACCACACCTCCTGAATGCAGTCGGCAGCTTGAAGTGGTGCTGCGGAGGACCGTGATGGCTTGCAGCGGCAAATTGTGCAATTGCATTGCCAATAGGGTCACCCTTGTAGTTGTGCATCACAGACGCCCACAGACATGGCCCTGAGTTGCCCGATGCTGGTATACGACTCAAAGTCTTCCGGTTTCACAGATCTCCTGACCATCGACCGACTTGTCGCACAGCAATATCCAGCTCGCCATGAACGACTTCTGGGATCTCCGAGAACCGAATCTGTCTCCCGACTTTCGAGAACTACTCGCCGGCCACAGCAAAATCCCCCCAGAAGCCTTCAGCGAGCATATCAAAAAGGTCCGAGCGAAAGCGTGGGAGGTGCAGAAGTATCCATGCATCGCGAGCTACATGTTTCTCCGTCTATCCATGGCCCAACATCCCACGTACCCGACCGTTCTGGACTGTCTCAGATCATCGAATGATGCAAAATTGCTGGACCTGGGATGTTGTCTTGGACAGGATCTCCGAAAGCTTGCTTACGACGGGATCCCGAGTGAACAACTCGTCGGCTACGACGTCGAACCTGGATTCTTCTCCGTGGGATACGGAGCATTCCGGGACGAGTCCCACTTCCGGGCACGCTTCATTGCTGGAGACTTTTTGGCGTCAGGGAATCAGGCAGCGACGGAAGAGGGAGGATATCAATTCATCCATGCAGCTTACTTCTTCCATATTTGGAGTTGGCGCAAGCAGGTCGAGGCAAGTTCTGTCGATCGTTCAAGGCCAGCGTCGGTACGCTAACTCGCAAGTCATTCATATGACTGACAGGCCTATTCCAAAGCAGTCCTCATGCTAAAAGACGAGCCGGGATGTACTCTCTTCGGCATCAACACGGGCGTGAAGAAAGCCAGGCCGATTGACGATGGAGGCCCTTTCTCGCGTTTGGACGAGAACCAGGAGTACACCTGGCTACATGACACGAAAAGCATGACAAGAATGCTAGAGGAAGTCGTCGTGAAGACTGGCCGGAAATTGCAAGTGGCGATCGAGGAGCGGGCGATTGTTGACCCCTTGACCTTGAAGATCAAAGCTGTAGCGGACCTGGGCTGGACCAGGCTGCTCACGTTCACCATTCGCACTAAAGGCTCTGGAACACTTTGATGAGTACAGGCTGTTACCTGCATACAGGAATAGCGTTTGCTGCCGGAAACTCTATCGGCGGTCTCTCCAGGCAGGTATGGATAGACTGTCGAGCTCATTTTGAGCAGGGGAGCGTTCCATGCTTTGAGGCATGGCCTGTACTTCTCTGTTGTGGTCTTTCAAATTCGATCATCGTCTTCCGAAGCAAACCAAGTTCACCGAAAAAACCACATCAACATGGGTTCAATTGAAGCTGAGAGCCATGGCATCGTTCGATTTGCGGTACCCGACATGTCGATCTCGGCCTATGACCGTGCCCTCTATACCCTTCCCGGCAACAAAAATCTGAAAGACGAGAGTGTCAAACTGCATGACTTTCGAACCGCCAAAGACGTCGCCCACGGGTACGATGGATTGGACAAACAAGGCTTCACCTATGTCAAGCACAAGTCTTCCGTGAGGTACGGCGACTGGCTCAAAGATGGCGTCGTGGAAGACATCTATTGCCAAGAGTTGAAGGAGCTGATACTGAATGCGACGGGAGCCAAGGACGCTTTGGTCTACTGCGTTGCCTTTCGAAGGAGACTGGCCGTCGAGCGAGGGATCGAAAAGGTGGACTTGCGCGGAGCACCAATGGACCAGGCCGTTGGCAGCCTTCCGCGCGACCGGTGTCTGAGTAAGTCTTGCAAATCATGCCTCCTAGGCCACCCGTAGGAGAAAAACGCTAACGGGTCCAGTCACCGGGCGAGGTGAGTTCACCCCTGAGCCGTCTCGTCAAGTTCATATCGGTATCCACCCTTGAGTGTCGTTGAGCCTGCCGTCCGCTGACCACCCTCGTCCAGACATATCACGCCAAGGAATGTTCGACACACTGCGGTCCTGCAGGCGGGATATCACGGAGAAAGCCAAGTCGATTCTCGAGGCTTACGACAACGGCGACCCGCTCCCCCGTCATGCGGCATTTGGTGTTTGGGCAAGTCGATGCACGCGCCTCCGATAGAGCTGAGCTCGAACTGACTTGCATTCAGCGCCCACTGAAAACGGTCCGGCGCGACCCCATGGCAGTCTGCGACTCGCGAACGAATGATAAGAGCGAGCTGGTGCCCGTCGATTTCCGTGCGCTCAGCGAGATCACCGACTCGGCGGATTATGTCATGCATACGTTGATGCCACTCCCGCCGAAGAACCCGGAACAGCAGAAGTGGTACTGGTTGCCGGAGCAGACGCCCGATGATGTGCTCATCTTCAAGTTCTGCGACTCGGCTGCGGCGGATGACGAAAACATCTCGGATGGTGTGCTGCACACCTCCCCCATTATCGAAGGGTCCGAGGATGAAGATGTGCGGGAGAGTGTGGAAGCTCGCATCTATGTATTCTGGTGATGGGGGAGGACAGAGCGAACATCCATCGGCAGCGTTGGGCATGGCCAGGACTTCATGCATCACTTGGGGTTTTCATGGATCTTGAGAACACGCATACTTGATGTCCAGTCCAATATTGGAACCAGGACCGGACGTCACGATTGCACAGCATCCTATCACCAATTCTCTGCCCGACTCATGTATATCAATGGTAGAACATCGCAACCATGTCCTATGCTGATATATCCAAATCTCCCACTTCAAAATTGATCCCCTTACTCTGTACTGCCGCCGCTCGCAACGTCTCCCACGCCTCCGACGCGAGCTGCGGGCTGACGACCTGCTCATCAGACTCTGGACCGATCCACACTCTATACTGTTCATAGATCTGATGACCAATAATCTCCGTGCCCTCGACCGTCTCCCAGCCATGCTGCCTGGCCAACTTTATCTTCATCGTGATTCGAGGTTTGAAACACATGTCAAGGAACACACCTCGTTCCTTCGCAGAAGCCAAGTAGTGATCGAAGATCTTGATTGTCGTCTTCTCCGAGTCCGTCTCGGGCCTGCTATCCGGCACCGTGCCGACGATGTAGTACGGTGCAGGTAGCTCCCTCGCCTGCTCCAAACCCCGCAGGTGAACAATCTCCGACACCTGCTCATCCGACCCAGGTCTTGCAAGCAAAGCGCGGGTGTCGGCGATGAGATCTTCGACTTCTTGATCATCGCGGTTGACCACGTAGATCACCGGACACTTCAACTCCACAGCCAAAGCATACAGAGCCGCACGACTCGCTCCTCCCGCCCCGACGATCATCGCCACTTTTCCGATGCCTTTCTCACTAGCTGCGAGCAGACATCCCTTGATACCTCTCCAATCCGTATTGGTACCCTGCAGCTTGCCATCCGGTCGGATGTAGACGTTGTTACAAGCACCCAATTTCACAGCCAGGGGATCCAGTCCGTCCAGATGAGCCATGACGGATTTTTTGTAGGGCATCGTGACGACAGCACCGGCGAAGTTGGGCGTGTCTTTCATGATTTGCATTGCGGCTTCGATTGTGGATGCTTCTGTTGCGACGAATGTCCAGGGTTTGTGAAGAGCTGCGCAGATGTGATTGTGCATGATTGGGGCGATGCTGTGGCCGACGCCGACGCCGATGAGATGGAGCTTTTTAGTGCCGCTGCTGGCGGGAGCAGGTTGAGGTTGAGTCATTGTGGGAGTGAATGGCGACATTCTCGTCTCTGGTGGTCAAGTCGAGAAAGTGTCGTTTGTCGCTGCCGTGCAGATGTCATCAAAGCTGAATGCTGCTGCCGAATGATGCAGTCAACATTGATGCCAGCTTCATGGTGCGGACGGATCAGGTCATAGCCGAGTTTCAAAATCGGCGGACGTACTTTTCACTTTCGAATTGGATGATCGAATACCCAAGTCTAGAGTGGTAAACATGAAACGTCGTCATCAGTGAGATGTCATCAATAAATCCTTTGATACGTTAGGATTTTTATCAATGACACCTATCTTCGCCGGTATCGGTCCGTGACAAGGGTCCAAATTAGGGCTGAAATCTGGGAAAGTGGGTCTATACCGCAAATTTTCGCCTGTTATTGATGAATGTTGACTGATAAAATGACATATAACGAGCAAACTACTAATGAGCCGTCATGTGAACCACTCTGCCCAGGTCTGGATGTTCAGAGCATAAGATTTTTAGCAAGCTCAGGGACGAAAGTGTACCGCTCCGACTTGCGAACTTTTTGGTCATACTCCGCTGTCCTACTCTGTCTCCTTCTCAGACCGTGAACATCGCTCGATCCGTCTACCTTAGTGCATACCAGCGCTGCATATATAACTCTCCACTACCCTACCCGACCCAGCGTAGCATCCAACAGGTGTGGATTGGACGCGGAGGTAGAGCGGCCAAGGAGTAGGCATGTCCTACTCTAACTGCAGAGCAACCTTAAACATGTCCCAAGCTTGTATGCCACGACGAGCATGACTCTCCGGAACACCGGACGCAGGATCTAAAAGCGTCCTCGAGAACAGCTCCATAGACACATATCCTTCGTACCCAAGACCTTCGATGATCGCCCTTGCCACCCGTTCCACCGGCAGATAAGCATTCCTATCCGTCTCATAGATAAAGCAGCGAGCATTCCTCGACCATGACATGCGGCTAGGCTGCCCCGCCGTATGGAATGGATGCTTCTCGTCCAGCGGCGGAGTACAACGCTCTGCATCCACCACTTGAATGTAAAACACCTTTGCTACATCCACTGTCTTGACCAGCCTGTCCAATGAATCATCGAGAGCCGCTTCAGCATTCTCCATCATTCCCGTTGGCGAGGCAGGATCAGCCCAGATTCGCCCGGCAATGTTGAAGGTGTCAAGGCACATGCCAAAGTTCGGACGATCCACACGCTGCACAACATCCCAAGCAGCTTCCCATGTATCGATGAATGTGCTCCAGCAGAGATTTTCATATGCGAATCGGATCGGTCGTGAGCGAGATGCGCCCAGATCGGCGACTTTGACCATGTCTGCAACAATGACGTCCACGTCGCCGGTGATCTTGTCTTCAGGGAGGAAATTGGCCGGGATTTGAATGATGTCTGTGTCCAGCGCATCAACAAGATCGAACCAGATGTGCAGCTTCTCAATCAGGCGGTCGTGTTGCTGTCGGTCTTTCAACCCTTCGTAGAAGAGAAAGGGCTGTAGGCCGATGATGCGCAGATTGTTTTCGACGCAGATAGTTTTGACCTTCATGGCGGCAGCGAGCAGCTGCGCAGGTGCAGGTGTGCCCGCTTGGTCGTCCGATACAGATAGAGATTTTGCGACATATTCGAGGTCCTCATAGAAAATTTCGATGCCTTGAAAACCTGCGTCGGATGCAGCTTTGATTTTTCCTTCAAAGTCATGGACCCAGGCTCGTCCGAGGCCCATCGAGGCTATTGCTGGCATGTACTTCATGTTCGACGTTGTGTTCAACGGGCGCTTGACAGTGTGTATTCTCACTGTCTTGTTTGCACTTGAGCATTGCTGTGATAGTGGGGCGAGCTCCATGGCCGGAGAAAGACATTGCCGACTTTGAACGAGACCTTTACATTCTTACCCACGTAGACGGAGGCTGAGAAATAATCACCGTGCGGAGAGTAATATGTGCTCCGTTAATGAAATCTAAATCTCAACATTCTGCCCATCCATCCATGCCCAAATCTGCTTGTAGAGGATGTCGTGCTTCTCGCCGTTGACAGTCGTGCCAACCTCTCTGCGATGACCAGGCAGATCTCGAATTACTTTGACGCCCATCGTTCTCTCTTGACAGTACGCAAGATATCTATATCCAATCGGATATTCCTTCGCAGCCTCCGCATCGATTGTGGGCACTCGATTCGGATCGACAGGAATCAACTTGTCCTTTTCGTAGAAATGGCGAACGTAGTTCGCTCCCCAATTACCCGTCTGCGAGTCCTTCGACCAGAAGAAGACGAAGCGACAGTCTGACTCTGCATCAGCTTCGATACCGTCTTCAAATTCGAATCGTTGGGTGATGGTCGCTTTCATCTTCGTCACGGCTCTGGTTGCTTCCGTGTTAATATCGGTCGTTGTGCCGTGGATTCTGTGCATGATGAAGACGCCTTTATCCATGCCGCCTTGACTCGCTTTGATAAAGTCTTCGAAGTGTGTGCGACCGGTCCATGATGTGTAAATGTAAGCGTTCGGGTGGAAAATCGATCTGAGGTTTTCCCATTCGCATGAATCTCTGTTTTGGATGTCAATAAAGCATTCTGAATAGACAGTTGTTTAGTCTGACCTGTAGCATGGCCAACCTTCTGCCAATTCTCGGAGCTTGTATCTTTCCAATGCAAGCTTGTCGGCCCCGTTATTGCGCACCGCTGACTCCGGTCGTGAGCCCGCTGGCAACGAGTGTAGGTCCACCATGGTTGGAGCGGTCGAATATCACCAGTTCGGCTTGTCAGATGTGGGCCGGTGATGAGTCGGGTTTGATGTCGTCTTTGTGGTGAAGAGCATGTAGAACGCTCATCCGGCTGCAAAGCTGGCGAACAAGTCTGGGGTATGAGCGGCTAAGGACTTGTCCGAACCGACCCTGATCACGCTAAACTATATAGGGACGGCTCGACAGGAAAACACAGAGCTGTCCTTCAGACAGTTCCGATGTTGCTGTCATGGAACCCCTCTAAGCGAAGACAGCGCTACGAGCAGCACCGCGACCAGCGACGACCGATGCGGGCTTCCCGTGGAACGTCTTTTTCGGAGGCTATTGCCTCTAATCTGATTACTATCTCTTTTCCGCACCGGCAAGGCTTTTAGCCAGCTGCTAGTGCTCTATCACATACTCTGCTTGGATCAACATCGACCCGCATCTCAACACGGCTTGCACAGTAATACATTATTTCAGCAGTTGCTCCGATTACCTGGCAGCAGCAAGGCCGTATGGCTCAAGTCAATCGCATCGATCACAGCGAGGTGGAACCTTTGGAATACTACCTCCTCGGCTTCAACATTAAGAACTCCTTCTCTCCGCTCCTGCACAACACTGGATTCAAGCGTCTAGACTTGCCACATACCTATGGACTATTTGAAGTTCCGACCGTGGATGCAAGCATGGAAAGACTTCTCCGAAACCCCAAAGTCGGTGGCTTGTCTGTAACAGCTCCGCACAAGCTCGAAGTTGGCAAATTCATGGACGAGATCTCCGAGGAAGCAAAGACCATGGGCTCAGTCAACACCGTTGTAGCTTCTACCCGTCCGAGTAGCAATCAAAGATGGCTTTATGGAGACAATACGGACTGGCTGGGAATCACTCGTTGTATTCAAGGTGGCAAGGTCGATTTGGAGTTGCCAAGGACGACTGCTGTGGTTTTGGGAGCAGGAGGAGCAGCCAGAGCGGCAGTCTACGCTTCCATCAAGCTTGGGATCCGCCACATTGTCCTCGTCGTCAGCAGATCTCGAGAGCGAGCAGAGCGAATGGCAGCAGACTTTGCCATCCACAAAATCGAGATTGTTGACAATCTCCATGCGCTGCAAGAGCGCTCTCGTGCCGGATCGGTGCAGATATCAGTCATCGTCGGTTGTCTCCCTGCAGAAGTCTTTACAGACGCCGACGTCCCGGACTGGATATTTCCAAACGTGGAGAAGGGTGTGTTGGTAGAAATGGCATATGGGAGGACGACGGCCATCACTGAAAAAGCACTTGCAGCAGCGAATTGGACGGTGTTTGATGGGATTGATGTGCTGCAACAACAGGCATTTGGGCAGTTTGAAGCATGGACTGGGCAACCTGCTCCGAGGATGGAGATGATGGAAGCGGTGAACAGTGCCCTTGGGCGGACATTGAACCCTGCATTTGCATCATGGTCGGGAGGATTGGAAGGGTGTTGAACTCCGCGTCACCCTGGATCCTGCGTAACATCTCTTTGACCGTAGCTTGCATCTGTAACTGCGATGAGTTGTGCGCTGGATGTCGTTACATTACCCGGAATATGAGTGCCAGGCCGAAGAGTCTATCGACGTCCAGTCCGGGCAGAACAGACAGAGAGTCAAGCACGTGGCAACGCGATGTGTCTCCGATTGGTGCGCCGGATGGCAGTCTTCCGCAACTCGACAAGACAATGGTGAGCCATGTCGACGTCGAGCAATTATCACCGACCGACCGACGGAGTTTTCCACGGCTGGAGTCTGAATGCCGTTTCTGGTGGTAATGGTTTCACTGGCGGTGCAAATCTGTCGGCGATTGACTCTGAGCGACAGTCCGAGACCTTGTCGTCGACTGCTCGGGATCGTCATTGACGTGAATTTTCACCACTTCCGGTAGCAAGCTTACCCCTGACAGCGTTCCTGACACTGTGCGAGAATTGCGATCCTTGTCGACTCCTCGGGATCATGGTCGACAGACTTTTCTACAGTGGACATCATGATCATGCACTCTGGAATACGAGGGTAGCGCCGGGAGCGTCCAGCGAAATGCGAGCATCAGATCCAATCAAGGGCGGGGCTGCAATTGGCTTGTTTTGACTTTGCCGGGTCCACGGTGTTCCCGGATGCAAAGAGGACCTCATTTCGCGGCGGGTAGTCATTTCACTGACGACGTTTCTGACATGGTGCTCGACATCCCGGAGTGATAAGAGGGACTGTTTCATGCACACGGGAATCATCGCTAGGTTCTGCGACTTCGAGGAGCCGTGTTGATCATCTCACAACCCTGTGCTGTTCGTCGAACCGTTAGTTCAATGAGTTCATGTCATTGGGATGTGGTGTCCATCTGCAGCGCTGACTTGTCAGAATCCATTCAATGCTCTCTTTCAGGGGCTACAGATCTTCGAGCACGTACGGTTCCGGGAATGCATATCTTCAGCAACGCCAGTCTTGATGCGTTCCAAGGAACATAGTTTGCACACGTCGAAAGGTGTAAGCTTCGACAATGTCCGGTGGTGTAACTGTCCCAGGATCACAGTCTGGCGTCACGCGTGACAGTCTGAGAGCGAGTCACAATCTGAAGGTGGGCAGATTCTTCACCAACAAGAGGCCATGCGTGATGTGCCTGGTGGTAAGACCAATTTCCAACCCCCGTGCGTGGATCCCTACTAGGGGTGTTGATGGCATCAAAGTTAACATAATAGCTTTGATGGCGTAAAAAGCTAATGATGGCTTTGATGGCGTCATGAATTTCGGCCCGGAGTCGGACCGAG
>AFIV01000701.1:0-14223 GCA_000223765.2 Zymoseptoria ardabiliae STIR04_1.1.2 | reverse complement strand
AATAAAACAACTTCATAGCTAGAAGAAGAGGAGTCAGAACGACCAGGATGGTCGACCGGGCCCCACAGTCCCTCCCTCTCCAAGGGCAAGGACTTCTCCCGGTCCCGGGCGCTCGTCAACCGCTTCCACTTCCACTAGTTCTACTGGGCGAAACTTTCTGCCATGACTGAACTCTGTTTGACATCACCGCCGATCGACCATCATCATCCGACCCGAGCTGTGCAGGTGACGGCACCGAGTGTTGCAGCAACAATGGACCGCTGCCCGGTCCCATTATGATGATCGGTTTCGACGGACGTGGCAAGCGAGTGCATCCCTGAGCGCGATCAAACAGCGCCCGGCTCACCTCCAATTTCCGACCCACTACTCTCTTCGGAGAAATTGCAGGTCAAGAGCATCTGCATGCTGTAGGCGCCGCCGGACAGATGCGCCTACAGCGTCCACCGTGTACTCCACCCCTCAGTCCTGCTCCCAGGGTCTGCGGGCAAGCGAGGCCACGTCAAACGATAGAACGTTTGAAAGGTGGCACCAGATCATGGCCGGCGAGACGATGTGGTGCACAACAATCATCAATAGCACGTGAAGCCCATGTACCGGCCTGTCAGCCGTGGGAGATGCGCATCCACGAAACCTTGCACGGACGTAGCGGGCAAGCTCGCCAACTTCCTTCCTTCAAGCCCCCGCTGCTGATCTCGCTCCATCCACTGGCGAGAACAACCACACATGCAGGGGTGCATTTCACCTCGACATGACCGACAGTTCAGTGCTAATCCGGACGATCACCGCTGGACACTGAACTACAACTAATTTGCCCGATGCGGCAATCCCATCTTCCGCTCTGGGGATGTGGGAGCCATCGCCCGCTACCAGTACTTCGGAACAAATACGCTTTGCCTTAGCATACCAGACATTTCCTTCGAGGCACCACCGAGAATTGCTTGGAAGATGAGCCGGTTCGGACCGTACTATCGGATTCCGATCTTGGAGCTTGCGATCTAGAAATCAATCCTCCGAAGCAGACCCACCGCTTGGTGGACCGTAAGCGACTGGGCGAATGCCGCGACAGGGGAGCGTCGGCATGGTCCTTATCGATCATGGGCGACCCTAAATTCAACGAGTACGTCCATCTTCACGGATCGACTAGGCCGCTTTGGTTGCGGCGCTACGCACGTTGTTTCGCAGGAGCAGCTTGTCAGGGCGATGAAGTGGAGGTTGCTTGCAAGCGGCGGATGGCGACTTCAACCACGGACCCACATGAGTGAGTTGGCCAGTGTCTCTCATCAGATGCCGCAGCTTGGGGCTGCAGGATCCTGCTGCCACAGGTACACAAACGGTCCACGGGCGACTAGTCCCCGCAGAGGTCCACGCCTTGTTGATGAGCTCAATGATCCTTACTAGCACATGCGAGACTCGAACGGCTCTCTGGCAGCCAACCACACGTGGTGAGCGTGCATTTTGCCAGGATGCTCTCCCACCCTCGCCCCTTCGTCCTCAAACTGCATCTAGTCTTGCGAGAGGGGCATGACCCGCTACTAGTCTCTACAGTTCAAAGATCGTTCCAACATCCCTGGGATCTTCTCGGTACGCAGGCGGGTCTTTGTACGTTTACGGCTGTTCAGGACCCTTTCGGTTCGTTACCCGTCCGCTTTACGAGCCTCGAGTTCAGACTACCCAAGCTCGCAGCATCATTCGTCAAGTGAGCGAGTGCCGTCTGGGAAACTATCGCGCTGCCGTGCACCGAGACACACCGTTGCTCGTAAGCATCGGATGCGCTTCGAGCTTAGAAATCTCCCCAACCCTCTGCCTCCCTTTGTCACAGCTAGGGCTCCGGCAGACCAACTACTGTAACAGCGAGATCCGACAGACGGGCACCACTGCATCAGATCATTCGCTTAATACCACATCGTGCCCACTTTGAACGGGCTTGCTCAAGTCGCCGCCGCTCAGCCAACACACTCCTCTTAGCTCCGCCTTCTCCCAGCACACCTGCTGCGATCACGAACCACACGACACTATCGTTGCCTCCATCCATCTGACATCTCACGTTGACAACGACCTCACGTTCGGATTTCGAACGGGCATCGACCTTCAACGATCATCGACCGCTCAGTCACCGCGGTATCTGTCCCTCTCTACAGCTACCGGGACGCTCTCGCGCACTCACCAGCCTGTTTACCGGAAGGTTGACATCCACCCACTTGGTCGCGCAATTGTGATCCTCGTCGCTGCAATCGACAACTCGCAACAGAGGCGTCACGACAATCGTTCCGAACCATCGCTCAACACCTTCGCCTCCTTCGAAAAGAGGAATCACCGCTGGGAAAACGAATCAATCGGATTAGACGTGCGGCCTACTCCTCTGGACCTTTCGGAAAGCAGCGTCCAATCGGCAACAACGCAACCAAGTCTTTGACGATCGTCGAGTTCTTACCGTATCGCTTCCTTCAGACATCGCAAGCCAGACTTTGTGCTGTTCCGGTCCAGGTTTGTGGATGTTGCGACGCTCGTACAAGACTGTTCTAACTCTTTAATGTGTAGCGCAAGGCACCATTGTATCAGCCACTTTCCAAATGGTGGGAAGAAGGTTCATGGTTCCGATTTCGCCGCCGACCTCACCACGTATGTTGGACATGTCACGGAACGAAGTCGATGGCCAGAAGCAACTCTTGCATGCGTCTTACAGTGTTCACGACACTTGCTATAGAGACGGATATCCAAGCCAACCGATGTATCACGATAATGTCGACATCTTTCCTAATGAGCCGGAGCGACCTTCTTTGCGTCCCTACAGGTCGTTCCCGTACTTCCAGGGCACGTCTGTTGGATCAGATCAGCAGGCGCTTGGGTTGAACCCGAACTCAGGGAACCATGTTAGCTCTCGCGAATATCCCTTCCCGCAGCACATGCAGCCTACTATGGCAGAAGCATCGAATTCTGCAACGTCCGCAGAATCAGCACCGCCCAGTCCAGCCGATCGACTGACACCTCGTTCGGCAGAGCAGAGCGTCAAGGCGGATGACGATGACGAAGAGATGGTAGATTCGGGAGGCGAGGACGAGGACGATGCACTCGACAAGGTCAACATGACTCCTGCTGAGATACGTGCTCAGAAGCGGAAAATGAAGCGGCACAGGTCTGCAAGCACCATGGTCCTATGTCAGCAAGCAATCGTGCTGACTTGTTTACAGACTTACACATACCCAGACTCGTTTCTTGGTGAGCGAGTTTGCTCGTCAGGCGCACCCAGATGCAGCACATCGTGAGCGATTAGCGCGAGAGATCCCAGGCTTGAGTTCCAGACAAGTCCAGGTCTGGTTTCAGAATCGGTATGTTGAGTGGACTGATTGGGAAGTACTTTCGTACGAGACTGATATCGCCACAGGAGAGCGAAGTTGAAGCGGTGTTCCACCGCCGATCGCGACCGTATCATGAGATCACGAGCTTTGCCAGCTGATTTTGACAACACAAAGGCATTGCGTTCGCAGTATGGTGCATCGCCGTCATCAATGAGTGCGCCGACTTCGGTTGTGAGTGGAGGTCCAACCTTTGCTGAGCATACGGCCGCACGATCCCTGGCATTGGAAACGACGCAACGATTTCCCGAGTACGATGGTCGCGGACAGGTATATGCGAGTCCTACCGGCGTCAGCCCGGCTCTTGGGTCTTTCGCATTCACACCTCCAGCATCGGACCACATCTCACCCGATTCAGGAGAGACCTTGTCGCCGTACATCTTGCAGCATCCCAACGTCCAGGACACTTCGAGAAGACACGGTATTGGTATGCCTCCGACGAGCCATAGCTACACTCAGCAGAGCTCTTCGTACCGACTACCCTATCAGGAGCGACTGTTGAGACATGCTGCCGATGTGACTGGCGCGCCTCTCCGATCGAGTGCTTCTCATTCAGGTCTCCGTACCACATCTGGCAGCGTGCACTCTTTACCCGAGCGTTCATCGTCATTTTCCGAGCACACTTCGCAGGATCGAACCAGCTTTTATGCTCACGCTCATCTTGTTCCTCCCGGTGCATCTGAGCAGGAGCCATTTGGCCTTGGATTCTCCTGTACGTACGAGCGCTTGCTTGAGACGACCTTCCACTGATCGATCGACAGACTACCAACAGAGTGAACCCATGCAACAGCAAACGACAGCAGACCTTGACGTATTACGCCGCACTTCGAGTCTAGCTTCCTTATACCAGCCGTTCGCGACCGCTGCGTACACACCTTCGCCCTATGGCCAGCACGCGCCTCAACAGCTATCCTCCACTCTGCCTTCGGAGTACCATTCCCACATCACGAGCGCCGGCCCGATCGATCACGCAATTGCCTCTCGCGAATACCAGCCTCTGTCTGCATCACGACCACCGCACTTTGCAACCAGCGACGGTTTCGGTTCAAGCTTCCAACTGAAAACGGACATGCACGAGACGACTCTTCCACCAACCTACTAAGCGGCGTGCGATCATGAACGATGAACGAAATTGCGACGTCCCAGCAGATCATGACATTCATGGCACCAGAAGATTCCTTCCGAGAATCGCGATCAATCAAACAGAAAGAGCTGCGCTGCACATGTCACCACAATTCATACCGCCACCGAACAGCTCCCGCGGCGATGTGAGTGATGGATACATTCTCTTTCTTGGCTACCTCTTCCTCACCCCGAAAATCAGCGCAGGTTGCTGATCAAGGCGTGCGGGACAAAAATCTTCACTTCGGCATTTGCACCTAAATACCCCCTTTCGGCCGAATCTTTGCATTCGTGTCCAGTTCTTCTTTTCATAGAGGCAGGCAGCCTTGTAATTCGGATGGGATCTGCTTGGTGGTCGGAGTCTATATATCCTTAGGATACGGTTTGGGAATTTCGACACAGACCTTGACACTGCTTCTCCCTTTCTTCCTCCCTACTCAAGGCCCATCGCATCAGTCACATGTCTGCCTATCGCCAAGCTCGTCTGAAGACAGCGATGTTCTAGATTCTCGATTCGCGAGGCACACGAGCAATATACATACGCGACATCTTTGCTCCGAAGCCCTAAAGAAGTCGTGCGACATCCCCGGGCAGGTCGCGCCATCAACCAGACAAACCGAGATGAACTCACAAACCAGTTCAATATACTCCTCGATCTCACTGCATCGAAATCTCTGCCCACATCATCGCATCAAGACACATCTCCGCTCCACACACTCTGCTCATCGATATCGTGGCAAAGTGCCCTCCCTGCTCTACCACGCTGATCTACCCGACCTGATGAACCTCCACATATCGGTTGGAAGACCGGTGTGCCTCATCACTCAAGCCAAAGCCGCCGCAAGTCCTTACACATTCACTTGGGTGGTGCTGTAGTCGTGCTAAGCGAAGCAAGCATTTGTCTCAGATTCCCGTCGACAGGTCACACGCTCAAGAGTCTAGAAGCTTTTTCCTGGCGGTGTGTGGGTTTCCTTCGGTCGTACGACGCGGAGCAGGCCGATTGAAGTTTCGAGGGTTGGAAAATTTGCGATCCCCTGCTCTGCAGCGCAGCCTCTGCTTATCTGGCTGTTTTGTTGAGGGTGAGGAGGAGGGCAGGTGGACCGACGTCAATTTTCCGGTTTGTGCGACCTCAAGTCGGAGTGAACGGCACTCGGGAGCATGCCGGCGGATCGATGACAAACGCTGGATTGATGCTTGCAACGAGTCTCGTCAAGTACTCGTCGTATTACTGATGTGAATGGAGTGAGAGACTGACTGCGCCGAAGTCGTTGCAATCGTGCCACCAGGTGCGAGATTTTGATGCGATTCAGACCTTCGTGAAAGGCCGCGATTTCTCACAACCGAGCCTCTGATGAAGTCGATGAGCAAGACGAATACGAAGTGATAAGAACGGCCGACAAGGAGTGCGAACGACGAGGATGGACGGATCGGCGTTGGCCCCCTAGTGCCGCGCCCCGAGCGGACCGCGACCGCCACATCGCAGAAGCCGGTTTCAACTTCCAATTCTTTTGTTGTCCGGTCGGCCCGTCGAAATAGTCCTGGACTTTACACGTCGGTTTCGAACTCGAGCAGCGAAGGGCCTCTTTCCTGCGTCACGCATCTTTCATCACTCGAACGGATCGTGAATTGAACCCATGGCCACGACAAGCTTGGAAGACCGCCAGATGTGCCGAGTCTTCGCCACGGGTGGGATGAGGACATTGCGAACGTGGCTCATGGCTATTCACCAACTCACCGAGATCCCTGGAAGCTGAAATGGAAAAAGCCAGTCGCCGAGGCATTCCCTTCCCTGTCATCTCACGCGAGGCGTTTGTTCGTCGTGGCAATGATGCCACGGTCGTCGACTTCTGGGGTGGCGCATGTGCTGCGAGATGTGGTTGGCGAGCCAATTGGGCACCGGTCAAGACTTCTTCGTTATGCGTGTCACTGCAGCTCGCCGCTCGCTAGATCGTGTCAGAACTTTGACTGAGTCATTGTCATGCAGTGAACGACTATTTAGAGGGTTTCACCCTGACGACGGGGCTGGAAATGTTGTTTTGAACATGGAAATGTGTATACGCTGTATACATTTAACTTGATATGGACTATAGATTCTTCCCACGCGGAGAAGAGGAACGAGGGACTGAGACATGTATCCCAAGCGAGACAACTTGCAAGTACCCGATAGTCAACGTCACGTTCTGCTGCTTGTCGTAGGATCCACTGCTTGGAGCGAAGGATGACCGCCGCTCGGCATATGAACGAGGAGTCATTTGATATTTGCTTTGTTGTGAGGGAGAACAATCACAACACAAGGCATCGCATCTCGAGGTACTCGCGTGCGTGACGACGAACAAGCAAGGCGCAGAGCATGTGTTCATCAGTTACCAGTGTTTGTCTCGACCGAGTTGTGTTCATGTAAGGTGGTCGACGTGGATCTTGGCTCTTGTGTGATGATGCGGATGCTGCAAACGACTCACGGACAGCGAGGCAGCGGTACTACCTTACCAACAAGGGATCCTTTGGTGAAAGAAGTTGGAAATATGAGCAATGGCCGAATGTGCTATTCGAGTCTCGCTACTGCGCATTGCCGTCTGTGTGTATACCGACATGTCTATATTCGGTGCCATCAGTCGCACCCCGTCCAAGCAAACGTTCAATCCGTCCCATGAAATGTGCTCCGGATGTCATGAGATAATGGCAGGGCAGCCTGCCAAGGTCGGGCCAACCCTAGCGCTTTTTTTTTATGTTCGTCTCCCTCCAAATCCGCCTCGCCATTATTCTTTCTCATCCACCTCACCATCGAGGACCGACGTTGTATCACACTTCGTCTCCGCCCACCCGTATCTGTTCTTCCATAGACGGATACCCTCTCTTCCAGCAGAAGAGCTTCTCGCATCTTCGCGCAGAACCTGCCGGGAATTTCCTCGCCGACGCCATCGCCGTGCGCTCCCTTTTTCGAGCACCTCCAGCCGGCCTCGAATCGATCTTCCATCCACTCCGCTCCACCTCGAGCAGTAATACGTCCGCGCGACACCACGACCTCGAACCGGTCACGCGATACCGAACTCGTCCGCACGAACCAAACCACACCCGATCCGCTCATGACCAGCGCGCTCCCAGCAAGCTCGCAAAACTCCGCCAGCGCCGCCCCACACGCCCGCAACTCCTCGAACAACTCCGGTACGACTACACCATCATCAGGAGCTGTGCCGGCACAGTTGCCTGTCAGGTCGTACGCCTCAGCCACCAAGACGGCTACTCCACCCTCTTCGGTTGGAGCCTCCGCGCCCACACAACATGCAAAGTCAGCTGCAGACTCGCAGATGAACGGTAACATGGCGCAAGGAGGCTCGCAGCCCACACACAATGGCATCGCCAACGGCTCAAGCGATCATTCGCGCAAGCCTTCGGTCGTCATCAACGCTTCAGGCGCATCGGGAAGCTATCCCAACGGAGGTCCCGTCGGCCAGAACGGCAGACCCGCCATCAGCTTCGGCTCCATGAATGCGCCTAGCGCCGAGTCACCCATGAATGTGTCTTCGCAGCCTCAGCACACTTCACTGCCGACTCCGTCCAGAGACCCGCGTGTCACGTCACCAGCGCATTCTCCGTCGCCAATTCCACAGCCAGCTGCCAGTGGCGGACGGCCACCTGCCAACCTGCCCGGTCAGAACAACGCGGTACTGAACTTTGGCGCCATGCCAGCTGATACCGAGATGGTAAGTCATTTCTCGAGTCACTCGACGAGACAAATACTGACTTCATCTCAGATGCGCGGCCAGCACCCTTCAGGCGCCATGGGAAACCTGCCCATGCATGAGCGCCGAGCATCTTCGCAGTCCATGCAGAGCGAGGTCAGCAACCAAGGCATGAACCCGAACATGAATCGGCAAAACTTCCAGCCGCAAGGACGTGGCAGCGGACGTGGATACCAACAAGGCCAGCAATTCATGAGTTCGCCTGGGCCTAGCTTTCGCAACATGAACAACCAGTCTGGTCGGCCCAACATGCCTCCAGCTTTCCAGCAAGGCCAAGCTCCCGGTTCGCCATTCAACCGTCCCGCTGCACGAGGCAGTCCTTCTCCAATGCCTGCTCAGCCCAACATGCAGCAAGGCCACATGGGCCCGAACCATCAGATGCAGTACCCTGGATATCCGCACCACCTGAATCCTCAGCAACAACATGTAAATATCGCCCTCTCCTCGAATTCTCTTCTCTCGGCCTCGCGTTCTGCGTCAGCGAGCTCAAACCGCAAAGTCAGCTCCTCGAGCGACATGGTGGACAGCCCGATGGAGCAGGACTCGGCGGTCTTCGAGAAGAGGATCGTTCCTCCAAATGACGTATCGAATCACAATCTGACCAAGACTCAACCACAGCAACAGATGTACGGCATGCCGTCCTACGACCCAAATCAGGGCTACTACCAGCCATACTACTATCCAGGTTATGGCCAGCAGCAAGCACCTCAGAGCCCACGTCCGCAATACCCGAGCCCATTTCCAGGTGCTCCCGGCGCTGGTATGCAAGCTCCTTTCCACCCCTCGAACGCCCCTGGCATGGCACGCACTCCATCCCAAGCCTCCGAGCGCCCAACCTCCAGCCTCGGACAACCTGGGACTCCCGCACAAAATGCGCCTGCGCCTTCACACACTCCGATCAGCCACGGGCAGCCTGGTCAAGCATCAGCAGCATCGAGCTTCGTCCGGCCGGTCAAGAAGAGCAGTGCCATCAAAATTACTGACGCACAGGGTAACGCCGTCAACTTCACCAAGCCGTCTCCCTCTCCGAGCACCTCGCAGCCCCAAGGGCCTGTCATCGTCTCCACGCCCAACGCGCCCACTCCTCCGCCTCGCACTCCGAGCACGCAGCACAATCGCGTCGAGAGCAAGAGCACCAAGTCGTCGGAAGAGACGAAGAATGCTTTTGCCGAGCAAGTCAAGCGCCAAATGGCAGAGACCAAGCGTCTGGAGGATGAGGCCGCGGCCAAGTCCAAGCAGGTCGCCGGTGACCAGGCTGCTGCTGAGACGAAGCAGAGAGAGGACACTGCCAATGCGGAGAAGGCTGTCGTCAAGGCAGCTGAGGACAAGAAGTCTGCGGAGGATGCCGATGCTGTGAAGAAAGATGCAGCGACCGCGAAAAAGGCTTCCGAGGACGATGAGGCAGAAAAGAAGCGCAAGGAGAAAGAAGAGGAAGACGAGCGCCTCGAGCGCGAGATTGCCGAGATGGAGGCTCGTGAGAAGGAAGAAGAGGAACGGGAGAAGGCTTTCCAGGAGAAGCGGGCCAAGGAGAAGGCTGCTGCTGCTGAAAAGGAGAAGGAGAAGGCCGCCAACGAGGACGCGGAGCTCAAGCGCCAGGAACGTGAAGCTGAGGCTCGCGAGGAGGCTCGCGAGAAGGAGCGCAACGGCGAGAAGCCAGAAACTGCGGAACCTGATGAGGAGTCCAAAGCTCTCTTCAGCTCCCTCAAGAAGCCGACACTGGGACCTGGTGCCACTGAGGATGGCGGGGATATTCAGGATGCCAGTCCGGAGGCAGACTCCACGCCTGCACCTGCTATGCCTGCACGCGGCGCAGGCGCACAGAAATCCAAGCCTGCCGCACTCAAGCTCGAGACAAACAAGCCTGTCGAGCGCGCGGAGCCCACACCTGGAATGCAGTCCTTGAAGTCTGCTCGTTTCCTCGAGCTCAAGGAGGACGCAAAGTACCCCGATGGCTTCAAATCTCCAAACCCGGCTCTCAACCAAGGTTCTCAGCGCGTAAAGGGTCGCGCCTACGACAAGGATTTCTTGTTGCAATTCCAAAGCGTCTTCAAGGAGAAGCCATCCGTCGACTGGGATCAGAAGGTGAAGGACACTCTCGGACCAGGCGATGAGCCAGGCTCTGCGCGGGCCTCATCTGCTCGCACTCCATCCGGCATGACCTCCAGATCAGGCTCAGGACGTCCAACACAGCCACCCGCCAACTTTGGAGGCGCCATGGGGAGCTTTGCAGGACCCATGGGCGCTCGCGGCACCACGTCCGAGCAAAGATTCATGGCATCACAAGGCATCGGCGGCGCCATGCCCGGCCGCGCTCCTTCGAGCGGCATGGGCGGACGCACTCCAAGCAGTCTCGGCATGGCGGGTGCTACAGGCATGAGCAGGACCAACAGCTTGCAGATGATGAGCAACATGGGCGGCCAAGGCTCCCCACGCCAGCCAAGCTCACGTGGCGGCCGTGGTGGCAGCAAAGCCGGCGACCGACAACACAGCAAGCGTCAAGACCACGACCAGGCTGCAAAGATGCCGCTCACCGCGCACATGGAGATTGCACCGTTGGAGAAATCGACGACTGGATGGAAGCCTCCAAGTGTCTCCCAGCCTGCAGCCCACAGCTCTGGCCCAGACCCATCTGGCAACATGGCGCCTGACATGGTGCAGCGCAAGGTCAAGGCTGCGCTGAACAAGATGACGCCTGAGAAGTTCGACAAGATTGCCGACCAAATCCTCGACATTGCCGCACAATCGAAGAATGAGACTGATGGCCGCACCCTGCGCCAAGTCATTCAGCTCACATTCGAGAAGGCTTGTGACGAGGCTCACTGGGCTGGCATGTACGCCAAGTTCTGCTCAAAGATGCTGACTGCCATGAGCTCAGACATTCGCGACGAGACCATCAAGGACAAGAACGGCAACGCGGTCGTCGGTGGTGCGCTCTTCCGCAAGTACCTGCTCAACCGCTGTCAAGAGGAGTTCGAGCGTGGTTGGGAGGCCAATCTGCCAGATAAGCCGGAGGGCGAGACTCAAGAGGCTGCTCTTCTCTCCGACGAATACTACATCGCCGCTGCTGCCAAACGTCGTGGTCTTGGTCTGATTCAATTCATCGGCCAGCTCTACAAGCTTAGAATGCTGACGCTTCGCATCATGCACGAGTGTGTCATGCGTCTCCTCAACTTTGAGGGGGAGCCGGATGAGTCTGCCATCGAGAACTTGGTCACCCTGCTCAAGGCAGTCGGTGGATCCATGGAGGAAGAAGAGAAGGGCGAAGGTCTGCTCAACACATACTTTGAGCGCATCGATACCGTCATCCTCAAGAATGCGAACCTGCCCAGCAGACCGCGATTCATGGTCATGGATCTTCTTGACCTGCGCAAGGCTGGCTGGAAGGGCAAGGACGATGCCAAGGGCCCCAAGACCATCACGCAGATTCACGAGGAAGCCGAGGCAGCACAGGCGAAGGCTGAAGCCGAGCGCCAGAGGACCAGCAACCGCGGTGGTGGACGCATGGGACAGGGACGTGGCGATGCCCGCAACTTCTCCGGCGGCATGCCACCACCAGTGGATTACTCGCGTACCACTGTCGGTATGGACGATTTGCGGAGACTTCAGGCTCGTGGCAGCCAGCGTGCTACCGGGGGCGGTCTCGGACCTGGTGGTGGACTTGGACCGTCCAGCCTTGGCCCTCGCACTGGCAGCAGCAGACGCGGTGCCGCTGGCATTGGACCAGGCTCTGGCAATACTACTCGTACCAACACGCCGCCTGTTGACGGCAAGAAGGACGAGCCAAGCACGCAGCAGAATGCTTTTAGGTGAGTGACGCCGCTCTGACCCCGTTACAATCATGACATACTGACTTTCTTCTCAGCGCACTTGCCGCCCTCGACCCATCTGGCGAAGTCACCAACAACGACGAGTCCGAGAAGCCCGAGGCTGAAGCCGAAGCTCCCGCCGCTGCCGAGAAAGAAGAGACAACCGCATGAGATACCCCATTACGCTTCGTCGGCTGTATTGTATAACTTGGAACTTCAGTAATCTTTCAACGCATTGTCTTATCAGCATCGGGCTCGCGGACGGGTCTTCAGAATTAGAGCTTCACCGAAACCGACTTCTTCTGGAGATGCCGAAGGCCTTTCTTCTTCGGCGAGTGTGTTACAACATGTCTGCACGACACAAGAAATGTCGGCTACCATTTGGGAGAGAAGAACAAAATGGGCAAACGGCGTTTTCTAAAAGGACCGGGATTTGCTTGCTTTTAGAGCTCTTTCTTCTTCTGCACGTTTCCGACAGCGCTGCGACACGGTTCCCGCGATGGTTTGACCTGCGTTCTATTTGCGCCTCTTTTCACTCTTTCTTGGAGATCTGGATCCGCATGGTACTGCGACGTCGAGGACAAAGGCTTCTTTGCCAAGTCACACGACATGTACTACCGGATCGGACGGGCTTCACTGGCCACTTTAATAGGTTCGAAGTATGAGGTCTCCCTCACGGAGGATTTTGTACATCGAACTGGAAGACTCGAAGAGTGAGGGGAGCGGGAAGGAGTGAGTCGCTTCTGGGGCGGGCGAGATGGAGAAGATGAGAGGACAGTCCTCAAAGCTGAGGAGACTGCCAAGTGTGTGATAGATGAGACTGAGAGTGTGGCTGTTTTGGTTCGGTGCTTCTTACAGTGTGCGGATCGGACGGTTATGGGCTGTACATACTTTGCTTGTAATCTGAACTGAAACTTTCCAATGTCTTCTCTGTCTTATCATCTCGAATGGCGGTTGTGATCTGTGCATAAATCACGTGATGCCATCTTGCCAGGCTCGCCTGCCGCTTGACTTCACTTCGAGCTTCCCGTGAGACCTTCTTCACTCTGAATATTCGCCAAAATGAGCACACGTTGCCTACCTTTTGTGAAGTCGGTCTGGGAGTCTTTTCGGGCCAATTCTGGACTGGAGCCGAGGTATCGCTTTTGACCCTGTGTTGACCGTTGTTGGTGTCAACACGCTGACTTGTGTTTGTGTAGGCTCCTTGATGGTGTACGTTGCAGATCTCCAAAGAAGCGGGTCATACTTCCGTTCCAACGAAGTCGTGACTGACGTGGAATTCTCGACGCAGCTCCGTGTCACAGCAGCTCGTCCGGGCACTGTCAACTTCGAGTTGGACATTGAGAAAGAACACACCGTACGCCCCTCCGCCGAAGGCTTCTTGGAAGATAGCCAGAAGAAATTCGAATTGGCATTGCACTTTTGCTTATCTCAGAAATCAGAATCGCCTGCAAATCCTCCATGGCGCAACAATTGCGAGCATGGTCGATTTGGGAGGCAGTTTGGCAGTGGCCTCGAGAGGACTGTTCGCTACGGGTGTCAGCACGGATTTGAATGGTATGTCTGTCTGTGTCCTGGAAAGGTAGAGCTTGGCTGATATGTCCAACCTGCAGTGACGTACCTCTCCTCGGGCGGCAAGGTTGGCGATACTATTCGCGCGGAAGCGACTTGTGACAAGTGTATCATCTCACGTCTCCACGTTGCTGGAGAACATGCTGACGAGTCCACATCTGCAGTCGGCAAGACTCTGGTCTACACGTCAATCAAGTTCATGAACTCAAAGGATGAAACGTTTGCGAGAGGAAGTCATACGAAATACGTGTCGATGGCGTGGAAGGATCCGCAGAACCTTACAGATGAGCTCTCGCCGAGACCGTAAAGATTTCTGTGCAGCGAAAATTTCATACTCGGTACCCAAGAGTGAGCATGTTCCATTTGCACGTCGGCGCTCATTCTGTTGCCTCATCTCTGCGCAACTGAGCGCCGTGACTACAAGATTCGAGAACTAGCTTGGTCCACATAGTTCTGAGTTCATGTCGCAGGATCCTTCGTCCAGCCGTGAAGGGCAAGCGACCATAGTGCGTCGCGGAGCCCAGCCGTGGTGAGTCTTCTTCTGAACGATGCAAGCTGTACGAATTGCAGCGCCAGGTCGCTGCTGCAAAGGCGACGGGAGTGTGAGGGTGCGTATACCTAGAGGCTGTT
>AFIV01000702.1:0-18474 GCA_000223765.2 Zymoseptoria ardabiliae STIR04_1.1.2 | reverse complement strand
GAAGAAGAAGAAGAAGAAGAGAAAATCAATCAATCAATTAAGACTTAGCTGCAACAACCTCGTATTACGGGTAATCTATGTCAGCTTTCCACTACCTGCCGCTGTATTTGCGTCCGTTATAATTGTGCTCTCAAATCCTCTGGCAAGATTGTCTCTGACCGCCTACGGGAGAGATATCAGACTCCCTCGTAAGCCCGCCATAGACTCTCAGCATAGGTGGGACTTTATGCTTGCAGCAGACTCCCTCTTCGGCAAGAGAGTTCCGAACAAAATCCCAACTTTCTGTACTTTCAGGTGCCGGATGTCGCAAGTACGGCTACCGGTCGGTCAGTGTCAACCTAGTCGCGCGGCACTTGTCCAAAGTAATAGTCTCAGGAGAGGAAATGACGACTGGGTGCGTGATGACATTCTCGAGAACCTGAATCTACAGAGCTGAACACAGAACGCATCCCGCCAGTACTGGACTGTCCGCAATAGATATTATTCACCTTCGCTCAATAGTCCCCATAGCTCACCGCGGGATGTGCATTTTCTTGTGGCCCAAGTTCCGGAAGAGACCACTGTGCGTATTGCTCCGTTACCCGTAACGTAAGCAAGTCAATGCTTTTTTGCCAGGCACGAGTGCAAACTCAAAGATGGCGCCGATATTGAGACATCGAACCTCCTTTCGGATCGCCTTTCGCTCTCCCTTGTCCTTCGTCTTGCGAAACCGATCAGCGAGGATGGCCGCGGCGGGCCCCCCATCAAGAACTCCTTCTAGGAAGCGAGATTTATCTTCGGCAGAGAGACCCATGCGATTGAACTCTTCCAAAACATCTTTCCGCTCCTGTTTAGCCTTGGCTCGATTGTAGCGATTGACGAGTGTATGCGTGGATGCGGAAGGAAAGGCCCTGTCATGGATGGAAAATTCGCTTGTGGCGAAGCCTTCTTGTTTGAGAAGATGTCCGGCTGACAAGGAGACCCCTCCGTGAGAGGAGGAAATGTCGTCGTCGTTGTCACTATACCCGATCTCGAGTACTTCAACTGGATCGCAGTTCTGGACGATCACATCATGGCGTCCGCAAACCGGCGTGGTTGGGTGGCTCGGCGCTTGTGCATCAGCCAAGTTCTCACCACGGGACCGCTCGTGATGCGAAATGGCCAATTCGTTCGCCTCTCCGGGGACGCTGTACGCTGGCGGGTGAGGTGGTATGTGTAGAGCTTCGGCGGTCGCGGGCGTGGTGCGTCCGTTGTATCTCTGGCAGGCACAAGGCACAGCAACAATGTAGCCGCGCTCTCGCAGATACTGGACGGCCTCGGCCTCGGTAGTCACCAGCAGAGGCTCTGACGCATCCAAGGTAGCCATCATGTCTGACATATTGGGTCAAGAGCAATCAATCGAGCGGTGAGAGTGCGTTCTGCGCATCCACCGCTGTGAGCAAATATTACTCGAAGGATCAAGACAATGTCTGTTGTTGACGGAGTCGTAGTTGCGGCGCGTGGTGTCCGCGAGTCCATGCCACATTACGGTGGCCAAGCGTGGATTGCGTAGGTTGGAGGAAGGGAGCCAAGGCTCGCTCGGAGGAGCCAGTCCTGCAGCCGCAGAGGCGTTGGTTCGAGAGCCAAGGAGGGTGTCGTCCGCAGGTGGCATAAAACCTCCGGCTGTTGTTGGCGGTGGGGTCGTTGTTGCTGCTGCACCAGCTGCTTCTGCGGTGAGTTGCTGGCGTTTGATTGCATGAGTTCGTGTCTCTCGGCCGCTTGTTCCATTTGTTGTCGCTTCTGAGAAGCATGCATTTCCGGCTCGTGGCAGGAGGTCCATCGGTGGAGCGGACGCTTACGGAGCCGTGGTAGGAGCTATGCATGCGAAAAGGTACGCTGTCGGCGGCAAGTACGGCATTCCGTTGATGAGCTGGTCAAATAAGAAGCCCCAGGACGCGCAGGGGTATCCACTGTATGCGGGTCGCGGTTAAGAGCGCATGCAGTGCTTGGATGCAGCAAATTCTGTAGGTCAATTTCAGCAGCGCCAAGTTCTCCGCACGCAAGCTTAACCGTTCTCTGCTGGACACATTATGCACACGGAAGCTCGTTGAAGAGTGCCCAGGCTTGCGATGGAAAGAGTGGATGAGAAGCCGATCGAACGCCCGTCTCATTTCGATGTCATCTAGGTCTCCTGCAACTGGCGTCATACTTGCTCGATCACCGAGCTTTCTGTTACAGAAAGCTCGCGCGTGTTGTGAGAGAGATAACAGCGTCCGCTGTGCCTGACAATGGCCGTGCTGACAGCCAATACACAGATGGCTCCGATGATGGGCACGATCTCTGTTGGAGGTCGCTCGACTGGAATGTCACCACAATACAGGGCTTTGCGCTAGGTTATTTGATGGAGCGTTCAAGCTTTGGCACGCGAGAAAAGCATTATCTGAGCTGTCAATACGAAAGCGGGTACAATGCAGCGGGCACCATACTCAAACCAGTACAAACAAACAGCATAAACTCGTAAAGACTGTTTACGGTTAGCTGCCGCAGTCCGCCAACTTTCACGGTTCTGAACTCACGGCATATAGTCGGAGGTCTGTGAACTGGGAACTACAGAGCATCCTCAATCCTCCACAGTGAGTCGCAGAACTTGAAACGCGAGTACACAGGGTGGTGGACCAAGGAGCACCTATGGCGCAGCGGGCAGCATGTGCAAGACGAAGGTTCGAGTCTGCAAACGAGGATCCTATTCTCAGGCTTGCCAGGCTATCCACTGCTTTCCAAGCCTTTTCAGCGTCGTTGGTATAGGGTGAAAAGAGCGCTAAACTCTCAGTTGATTATTTAGTGTTGATAAGCGAGAAACCTCGCGCAGCACACGTCGGACCATGGCTCCAAGCTCAAGCAAATCGACCACATGGAGCGCATTATGGAGTATGGAAGTGCTACCAATTGTCATTTACCCATCAATCGACGTCTCTAATGACCGCACCACATATCGTTTGACTCTGCGACCCATAGCACTTATGCAAGGTCTGAAGACACGAAAGAGGTGCAATAGGTTCAACAGAATTATGACAGAACAAAATTTTGTTGAAGGGTAAGATTAAACATCACTCTTCAGGAGAACGTTGCGTTGGCTTTGCGGTGCTGGAACCGGGGAGTCCGGAACCTCATGGGAAGTTTAGTATTAATTTTGGACGTCAATGGCGAGTGTTCCATCTCAGGATCATGACCTGATTATCGGTAGCATGCAGCTGCTATAGCTTGTATCTAGACTATGTGAATCGTACCGAGCCCTCGAAATCGTTGCTGCTGTGACATGCCCCGAACAGTTGGATTTGCCTCATATTCCCACTGTTCTACCTCCTGTGAATCCCAGCGTAACGAAGAAACTCGCTTCGCAGCTCCGGCTTGGCAAAGTCTCCTGATAAGCAGCTCGTGACCGTGGTAGATCCTGTCTTTTCAACCCCTCGCATCACCATGCACAAGTGGGATGCCTCCATCACCACAGCGACACTGTTGGTTGCGGCAGCACCAGCAATAGCCTGGGAAATTTGCGCTGTCAGACGTTCCTGGATCTGCAATCGGCGAGAGAACATGTGAATAATACGAGGGATCTTGGAGAGCCCAATGACGCCGCCGCAGGGGATATAGCTAATGTAGATCTGCAAAGATCTCAGTCTCTAGCAAATATGCCAAGATTGCGCTGACCGCAACGTACCTTGCCAAAGAAAGGCAGAAGATGATGTTTACACAGACTTTAGATCTCAATGTCCTTAAGGATGACCGTGCCGTAGTGTCCCTCGGGAAACACAGCTTTGCCGACGATGTCTTAGACGTTAAGCTGATTACCGGATGTGAGATCTAGCAGAGCTGTAGCGTAGCGTCGTGGTGTGTCGACCAGGCCTTCTCGATCGGGATCCTCGCCAATGCATTCGAGCAAGGTCTTCACGGCTTTACAGAGCTTATCGAAGTTCTCATAGACTGAGACTAGCGTTTTGTTGTCGGCAATATCTTCAGAGATGTCGCTTTCGATCGTATCGGACCAATGTCCACTTAGCGTCGTGCTGGAAACACTTACATTTGCAGCTTAGAGTCCCGAAATGTGAGATTTGGGGTCCGAGTCGGTTATATTGTCATAGTAGGAAGCCATGTCTCGAGTAAGGAAAAAGACAAAGGCTAGATGTAATGGGATGATATAGTGCATGCCCTTTGGAGAAGAAGGGCGGCTAAGCAACCACCGTTCAATATGTAGACGTAATATCGAGTACGGCATTGCAATCGCTCCTGTAACTCCAATCGACAAGGGTCAAGATCTTGAACTGTGCAGTCAGACAGGGCAGTGTTTAGCGATGAAATCGGAAATTGAAAGCTTCGACAAGTAAGATTCCATTAGGCCTTAAGCCGATAGAAACCGTGACCGCATACAGCACAGCTGTGGGAGGATCTAAAGTAGTCATCGTAGCATTAGTCGACAAGGGTCAAGATCTTGAACCGTGCAGTCATCCAGTAAGTGCGACATCAGAGTGCTTAGCCGAGCAACAGTGTTGGGCCGGAAGCCCTGTGTGTATACAAGCAGTCATCCACTTGCAGAACATCTGTCGGTGCCCCGGTATAAATTCGTACCTACAAGTAACCGTAATCCTGTAAGCATTCCTTGCTCTAGAATTTTGGCCCTTAGAAAGACTTACGAGATAGTCCTCCTACTGTTTAGAACTACGAACCTTGAACTATCCGACCGATCAAATTAGCATTCCGTAAAGGCGTAGTAGTACTAAGGGCGAACATTACGCGCACATCTAAATAGCGACACTTAATACTCTAAAGTAGGCTCTCCGACATTTAGCTAAGTAGTTAGCGCCCGCATCGCTAACTAGACCTCTATCCGACTCTAAATACGATGTTAGCTTTAATACTATCGTCTATAGCCTTAGAGGATTCGCCTACTAAGACTTTATTATACCCTAGCTATCGTAGATTCTAGAACTACTTATTACTTCTAATCCCGGGCTCTTAATACTAGAAATTAGCCTAGGCCCCGAGAGCGTTCTCGGCAAACTGCCCGACTACTAAAGATATAAGATCGGGAGATACGTAGCGTTTAAGCCTAGTAAGTTGTACGTAGACAGGCTATAGAAAACTATAAGGTCGACTTAGGACGGGGCTTTATAATTACTATACTTAGAAGATACGGCCTAAATATACCGAACTTTATTCGACCTTAAAAGTACTCTTAGTACCGATATAGATACTAACGCTAGAAAGTTTAATATCGTCCTATTCTACTATAGTATATACGGTATATAGCTAAAGCGAAGGTTTATCGAGAGGGCGCTAGGTATACTTATAGGAAAGCTAGGCGACGAAAAGGTAGTAGTATTTTATCGAGAAAATCTCGATGTCGAAGGCTTAACGAGCCGTTAAACATCTTTATCTCCTACTACGATCCGTTTAGTCGATAACGATAAGACATTAGACCGATTCGCGCCTTTTATTTTAGGGTCTATCTTCTAGGAAGAGGTCGCGAGATAAGCTATATAACCCGTATAGCGAGAAGCTTACTACGAGCTAGGACAACGTAAGAGGACCAACCTATAACATCTCTTATTTCGCTCGTACGATATAATAATATCGTTTACTCGAGAGGTAACCGCCTTATTAGATCTCTAGATATAGCTACTAATAGAGCGAAGTACTATTCCCGTTAAAAATAGGGAAGCTCGACTCTACCGTACTATAGTAATTATAAAGCCGAAGAATATACTAGAGGTCTAGCGGTACGTCCGCTAGGCGTTAAGTTATAGGACGAGCCTAACTATAATCGGCGGAGGATATAGTAGCTACTATCTTTAGTCGAATACTATAGCGATCGATATAAGGGCTTTCGATTAGATTTATATCGTCGAATCGGAACTTAGAGACATACGTATAGTTATTATCGCTAGAGCTAGTTATAAGTTAGGGGATATAATTAGTAAGACGATAGCAAAAGGCCTAATAGTAGCGTTAGGATCGCGCCCGAGCGTAGGTATAGGACTTTAGCTTTAAGGCGGCATTAGCTATCTAGCTCGATAATACGGACTAGCCTACGATATAGTCGTCGGTACCGTAGTAGTTAGTATTACTACCGGAGATGTCCTCTATATCGGACATATACTAAGCTAGTACTAGCCGCCTAGTATATTACGCTCGGAAAATAGGAGCGAGTAAGATCTTCTCTAGGGCCTAAAAGGTATAGGTACTAACTTCGGTATCGTAATTAGCGTCGCTCTTAAGGCGTACCTAGCCCCGAAGTATTCGATATAGAATTAGATCGTACTACTCTACTCGAACGACGATGCCCGACTTAGGCTATAAGTACTCGATACGTATATAGTTAAGAGGCTTCCGCGATACTAGTCTATAGATATATATTTGTTCTACGATATAGATAAGCTCTATCTCGGTATAAGCGTATACGAAAGCTTTATAAATAAGCCTCCGGCGTTACCCTACCTAATTAACGTACTCTTAGGGCTAGCCGTTAGCTCCTAAGTAGTAGATTCTATTAAATTATTCGATACTAAACTATATATCTCCGGGATATACGGTAGACATATAGGTAGTAAGACTTTATTATTTAAACGATACGTATTTCTTAAGAACATCGGATCTAACGAGATAGCTAATAAGCTAACGATCGCTATTAAGAGTCGACCTCTACCTATATATCGCTACTATCTTTATCTCCTCTACGGTAGCGGAGTAGTAGGAGATATAGTATCGTCTATAACTACCTTTAGATATCGAGACTAGGAGTTTACTTATATTATAACTACGGTTTAGGCTCGCGATAAAGATAATACTAACATCGCCCGCGCTACTACTCGGTAGGTATACGCTATCGTCTACGATATACTACTATTAAGTTTAGGGATCTACGGCGCTAATCTTAGACTAGATCCTCGAGATGTCGCTCTCGTAATTAAAGCTTTTAGACCGAATCGGCGTCGTCTTATACGTCTAAAATAGCGCTACGACCTATATAAGGTACTAGTATACGCCTATCCCCTTCTAGAAGCGAAGTTATACTAAAAGCTTATCGTTATCGTTACTAGCGATAGCTATAGCGGTAAGGACTATTACGCGGCTATCTAGACTTCCTACTTCGCTAAGGAAAACCTTAACGCCTATACTATTAGTATTAGTAACTCTACTAAATAAGTATACGCTAGCGCTAGCGGTACCGATATAAAGCGCTTACTCGAAGATCGTAGATATAAGGAGTAGCACCGACTAGCCCTAACGGCTTATTATAAAGCTTAAATTTAGCTATAACCTAATCTACTAGGGAAGTATTTCTTAGATATAGTATAGGGAGCTAGCGATATAGATATACTATTCGTTACCGGGATAAGAGACGAGGCGCCGATTACGACCTTTAGTTACCTAGTTCCGGGATGCCGACTAATCGAAGTTAATGTTTATACTAGTAGGAAGCTACGAAGTAAACGTAGCGGTTAGGTTATTAAAAGCTAGGCTATACGAGAATAAGAAGCCGGAAATACGCCGACCTTTATCTTTAATAATAATCGGGTAGGAGAAACTAATATAGAGAGCTTCGCTAGAGACACTCTACTCCCCTTACTCTATAAAGATCTATAACAATTAAACGAGCTAGTCCGGTTAGTGCCCGATTTCCCGCGCCTAGGAACTAATTTCCGCGACATTGTCGGCATCGTCTAGTAGTAAGGCGGCCTTAACTTATATATATCTCTACTTCGATCGTATCTAATAGACGACTAGACTAAATTTAATACTATCGTCTACTACGAGGCGGGCGGCTTTCTCTTTACGTTGGCCCTAGTAGCGCTAATTAACTTGCTACTAGTCCTTATACGCGAAGCGGGTAAACTTCCTCCCCCGACTATAAGCGTTATAAAGTCCGCTTCGTACATCTCGTCATTATCGGCTGCGGAGCCGACGTATAAAGCGATTAAGACGAGCCTTAACGTAGTGCCGAAAGGTGCATCTGTCGTAGTAGTAGACGATGTGCTTACTACTAGATCGACGCTTTGCGCCGTGCTGGAGCTGCTACAGAAGGCTAGTATTGCTGCCGACGATACCTTAGTAGGCGTCGTAGCCGAGTTCCCGCTTTATCGTGGTCGGGAAATCTTGCGTCGGAGAAGTTTTGGTGGAGTGAAGATTCAAAGTCTTCTAGTATTGGATGGCAGGTAGAGGCGCCGAATGAGTTCCCGGGAAGGTAGTCGATAGAACTAATGAGATGAAAATCCCATACGGTAGCACACCTTAGAATAGCATATCCGCATACTCCTCGTCCCAGTACTCCAGTCATCATCTATTGGCGTCATCTGCCTCCTTCATCAGTCTTCTTATGCCCTAGAAGTCTTGCTGGTGGTCGGAGCCACGATGGCGTGCTGTTACTGAGCGATTTCTATCGGATTCCATGACGCACCGCGGAGGGACACGGATGAGGGTAAAGTCGACCAGCGGTTTCCAGAGCGGCAGTTTTTGAATCTGCGACCCTTCCAGTGCATGGTACTTGTGCTGACTCAGCATATGGTATTGTCCAGCTGCAAGTTGAACTTAAAGGTCTTAAAGGTAATGAAAAACCCCCAACACAGCGAGAATCGAACTTTTTGGAATTCATTCTTACTACAGTGCGCTATATTTCGGCGAAACTTTTATAAGGAGCATCGTGGCAGTGCACGACCTTGGGAGGAACCAGTTGATCTTTGGAGGTGTCAACTGGGACTGAGTGTGAACGCCCGAGGCGTTAGAGGTACCGAGCGCAGCTCCCATCTGGATTGCGAAGATGCTGACGTGGATTGATCTGGGACACCCCGGCCACCCCACTCAAGTCGTATTCGAGCGACCTGCTTAGGGTGAACGAGGCGGTATGGCCGAGACGAAGTCTTGTGCACACATGCGCAGGAATTGAAGGTTTGGACGTTGTACCCGCTGGACTATCTTGCAATGTAGATCGCCAACATGTGTTTTGTTTATCAACGTCAGCTCGTTCGGCAGAGTGTGACTATATTTCATCGGCCTAAATTCATTTCTCCTCATCTGCTACTATACTCCAAGGTCACTAAGATTCGCTGCTCGCTCTCAGCCTGTGCATTGTGCTCATTGATATACTAAGACCCAGAGCCAAGATTGGGCTGGAGACGGCCGCTAGAGGCAATTGAGGTGGTGATGCACATTGAATATTCCTCCGTGCATGAAACAGTGCAAGCCAAGTCGCATGTCGACTTTGTCCATGCAACCATTGAAGACGCAGAGGCGGAGAGGAGCGATAACCAACAAGATTACGGATCGAGGCACAGCTGAGTCCCCAGTAGTGAGGCGAGCGGCGAGTTCTGCATCTCGCCTGGCTTGATCGGGAGGGTGGAGCACTTCTCCCCTTGCACGGACTTGGGGTCTTGGGCTGGTCGTCTAGTTGCTTCAGCCAATTTCTAATCAATTCCACAGGATTTGATGGAAGCAGGGACCGCGCCAATGGGGTGGAGAGGCAATTGTACAGCCGATAACGACGTGTCTACTTCCTCCAATGCGCGAAAGACATTGCCGCATACTCCGCCGGACGCGGGCGAGCTTTTCATGTTCGTCGAAGCATTACACCTTGGCCCGCAATGGCAAGCCACGGCCATGGATCCACCAATATTCCAGGTCTTCACATGTGCCGTCTTATCTCTGGAGGAAGCGCAAGTCGTTCCTTCTCGCTAATGTGCGTGGTAATCGTTTGGAAAATGTTCTCCGAGGTGATGCACATATGGCGCGGCGGGCAGCATGCCCAAAGTGGGACAAACGAGCAGTGGAAACTCGTAAAGACCGTTTATGGTTAGTCTCCCTCCAGCAATCACTTTTCAGGGATCTGGCGGGGAATCCTGCTCGTCTCACGATATATGCTGAACGCCGTACCTTACTCTTACTCATTTCTTCAGTCCACCGACTAGTGCATAGCAAATGGCTTCGTCAACGGTACTGGATCATCTGCAGGCGAAGTTGTCGTACTCTTTCAAAAATCTTGCATTGCTCGAAAAAACACTTATTCCGGGGGACTCGAATAGCGATGATCGGGAAGGCCACCGGGGACTGGCTCAACTTGGTGATAGCTGGATGGGAACAGTGATACAAGGTGATGGGCTGGAGCGAGGTCTTACAAGACGTAAGTCTCGGCGTGGAAGAGGTAATCGCGCTGACAGAAAATGCCGTAGACGAACGGCAACATGCTTGTTCCCATATACGCAGCAAGACATTTTGCGCCAGAATAGCCAAAGGTCTGCGTCTTCACGAATGGACCAAGACCAGTGAACGCCAGATCCACGAAGGCATCCAGCTCACAACGCTGAAAAATGTGGTGGCAGCGCTCGTTGGCGCAGTCTGGCTCGACTCACATGACTACGGAGCAGTCGTTCAAGCTATGATCGCAATCGGGTAAGCTATACTGGCTTAGTCTAGCATTGTTTACTGATGAGTAAAGGCTATTGAACCATGCGCGATACAATGATGAAATGCAAGAAACATTACTGATGGATGTGGACTCGGAATTCAATATTATTGCATCCGGAGCCACAGGATGGGAAGACAAGAGGCACACCGACGGCGATTATTGGTCGTTATTGCCCGAAGACGACAGCGACCTCGACGATCTGTTTCCAGGGCACTCAACGCATGATCTTTCGCCGATAGCAGGGTTGGCTTCGTCTGCTAGAACAGAAGGCACAATAGAATACACACCACGGTCGAGCCTCGATAGCTTGATGGGTGGTGAAGAGCACCATTGGCGTGCGCCGCAAACCCCGAACGCCTGGAACGGTGGGACCACAGCGTCCATAACGGCCTGCGGCACTGTACAAGATCTGGCAGGACGAGCTCAGCAAAATTCAGACAAAGAACAGCCTACCGAGGCCGCTACAGACAGTGCTCTGAGAGCAACTAAACACAATTCTCGCAAAAAGACGGCACGGCGACCAGGGAGACCCCGAGCTGAAAGTACTGCCTGCATAATTGCAAGATATGCCAATCACGAGAGAGAAAAGGACATCACTGCACATGAGCGGACTTGTATTATTAATGCAATGGAGGCTTATCAGATTGCCATTCCGCGGTTTCCAGCGGCTCACCAGCATTCACTGGCCTTCTTGTTGATGTCCATCGGAGACAGCTCAGCGCTTCTGCTCCTCAAGGAGGCTATCCAAGGTCTACGATCACCACAAGGAGGCTGCTCTCCCTGCGTAGACCGGCGAATGCCCATCTCGGAACGTTTACAGATCGTCGACAAACTTGGATGTTGCACAGCGCTTCTGAAATTAGTACGCTGGCTTCATATCGTGGCATTGTGGGAGGATCTGTCGCAAGAAGCTGGGGACGGTGCCAATGGATTCGTGCTTGCGACGCCAGATTCATTCACGCACCATGCTGCGAAGAAGGGTAATCCGCTATACCTTGCGCGCTCAGAGGTTACCGAAGGCTTGTCGGCCATTCCCAGCTCGGAACTTGGAAGCTCAGAGTGCAATGAGAAGATTCCGGGTCCTCGCTTACGACGCCTGGGTCAAAGGCTTGGTCTCATGATCCGGAGATGGGGTCAGGGAATATTGTTGATTTTAGGCCAGGACCTTTCGGATAGCCGGTAAGTGACCTGTGACATGCGATTTCAGCGCAAGCCTATCTCTAATGCAAGCCGTAGGATCACCACTCCAACTGATCGAGCTTTCGATTCACTCCTCGCACTGATCGATCATTATGAGGGCGTTCGAATATCGGCTGTCAGTGCCGCAGCACTTTCCATTGTTCAAGACTTCCGCCGCGGCAATCAATCGGCTGCAAGACTGCGGCTCGAGTCCGCAGACGAGAATGCCATACTCAGGCTTCCTAGGCTATCAATTAGATTCCAAGCCTTGTTGGCGCCGGTGGACGAAGAGTGATGCTAAATTTTGCTCTTCAACGATGTTCCATTATCCTTATGCTTCTTTTGAACCTCTATGACCAACTCTACAACGGCGTGTGACGCGCCGACCATAATATTTGTGTGCCTCGTATTGACTAATTGTACTAGTTGGCAGCCTGGTCCACTCCTCATGGTGACACCGAGTAACTTCGTGCCCTCGGTGGATGTTTGGTATGCTCTGTCAGCGCGAGCTTGTGCGTGTGCCAATCATGTCTATGATCGCCGCGGAGATCGCCGCATCTGTGGGTAGATTAGTCTGAAGTTATATAACTTGTCCATGTTGCTCCAAATGTCAACCCGTTCACTTCCTCAATCTCAACCCGGTAGTGGGCAGTCTTCATGACTCTTTCGGCAATATCTACTGCTCTCCAACAACTTTTTCCAGCCTCCACGTCGGTCAGATAGGATGTCGGGTAGAGGTCGCGGTCGAGGAGGTTACGGCAAAGATTCCGGGTTCTCACCTAGAGGTGATTATCATTCTTGTTCGAGAACTCTGCTTCGCTGCGTTAGACCTGACAGTGTGACCAGGCAGCTCTAGAGGAGGCTCAGGCTCAGCTAGAGGCGGTCGAGGTGGACCACCACACGTGCCTATAACACCCTTCACGTCAGAACCTCACTTGTTTGAGACAATCGAGAATGTGCTTACATTGAAGCAGGCCAGATTATCGAGCTGTGGAAGACACAGCGGTGACGCAAAGAGAAGACATCCTTCTCGATAAGAGTGGCAAAGACAGCGCAGTCGCGCTACCACGCCGGCCAGCGTATGGCAGTCAAGGACAGAGACTGCTTCTCTGGACCAACTACTTCCGCTTGCAGGTTGGAGGTACGACGCTCTATCGCTATGCTGTGAGCGTCAAAAAAGGAGGGAAAGATGCACCCCGAGGATTAATGAAACGCATCATCCAGCTCCTCGTTGAGGGCCAGCTCAAGGATATGCATATCGATGCAGTCAGCGACTTCCGCTCCACTCTAATCTCTCGGCAAAGTCTCAACGACGACCTCAATTTCAATGTCGTCTATCGAGCGGAAGGAGAGTACGAACCTGAAGACGACGCTGCACAATATCAAGTCTTGCTTGAGCCGAGTGGGATGCTGAACATTTCCGAGCTGGTGGACTACAGCACTTCGACAACAGTGGGCATATCGTTGAGCCAGAGCCAGGAAATACTGCAAGCGTTGAACATTATTGTCGGTCATGCTTCTAGAACTGATCCCAGCACGGTCACCATCGGCCGCAATCGCCGTGTTAGTACGGCGGCTGACCAGCCTTGCCTATCACTTGGCGGTGGACTGGAAGCGTTGCGTGCTTTCGTTTTCAGCGTAAGGGCCGCCACAGAACGGGTGCTGATCAACGTGCAAGTCAAGAACTTGCCATTCTTGATTGCAAGGCCTCTTACCGAGCTAATCAGCGCGTTCCGCAACTCCGGAGGCGCTCGGCACACCTTGGGACCTTTTTTGCGCCTTGTTTCTGTCGAAGTGACCCATATCCAGCGCCGTGGTAAGAGCGGCAACGCCATTCCGCGTTACAAGACCATCTCCAGTCTCGCTCAGACTAGTGATGGGAGAGGTCTGCAACACCCTCCACGAGTGCCCAGGGAAGGCGCCGGTGCGCGGGAAGTCGAATTCTGGCTGGAAGAATCCAAATCAGCCTCTGAGGGAAGCTCGAATCAGAGAAAAGAACGATCTGTGGCAAGCGAAGGCCGATACATCACTGTATATGACTTCTTCCGTACCCGTAAGTGCCACACCCTCACCTGTGAATAAGCTGACGGATCAGGACACAATGTCATAATCGTAGACCCATCGCTACCTGTCGTCAACGTCGGGACATCAGCAAATCCATCCTACCTGCCAATACAGGTGTGCAACGTCCGACCAGGACAAGTGGCGAGAGGTCAGATGAGCCCTCAGCAGACAGCCGAAATGATCAAGTTCGCGGTTCGTTCGCCCTCTGCGAATGCGAAGTCAATCACGACGGTTGCATTGAGTCTGCTTCGGTTGGAGAGAAGTGACATGGTAGGCTAGCACTTCCCTCAAATATGCAATGCTGATCATGTGACAGACTGCGTTCGATCTGAAGCTCCAACCGCAGTTGCTCGTTGTACCAGGTCGCCGGCTACCTGCTCCTCAGATAAGCTTCGCTCAGAAGACAATGTCGGTCGTGAATGCTCGTTGGGACCTCAGGGACAAGAAACTGCTGAAAGGAGCCACGATGTTGAACTGGAGATGCTTGTACATCACAGCCGGACAACAGGTTTGGTCAAATCCAGCAGACCTACAGTCCTGTCTTAACTCCTTTGTGAGCGGTCTTCGGGGCATTGGGATCCAGTGTGCAGCAACCCCTCAACCCGAGCTGCTACGAGTCGATGCGAACAATCCTTCTGCGGCCATTTCCCAGAGGCTTCACGAACTTGCTACGAAGAAACCAAGCATACTACTGATTATCATTCCGGCGTTCAACAACACTGGCATCTACAATGCAATCAAATATAGCTGCGATGTCCAAGAAGGGGTGCTCTGCCAGTGCGTTGTTGATAGCAAGTTTGCCAAGCAGCAAATCCAGTACTACGTCAACGTGGGCCTGAAGATCAATCTCAAGCTCGGCGGCGTCAACCATTCCATCCCCGCCATCAACTTCGGCACCATTTCGCCTGAGAAGACGATGTTCGTGGGCCTGGACGTCACCCACCCTTCTCCCGGCTCCGCCTCTTCTGCCCCAAGCGTCGCCAGTATCGTCTCTTCTGTGGACCAGACACTCGGACAGTGGCCAGCAGCAATTCGAGTTCAAGAAGCAAGAAAAGAGATGATCTCCGATCTGACCGAGCTGTTTCAAGGACAACTGAGCTTGTGGTGGTCGAAAAACAGACGCTTGCCAGCTAATATCATCCTCTATCGCGATGGTGTGTCCGAAGGGCAATACCAAGTAGTACTGGACAACGAGCTTCCAGCGATCAAGAAAGCCATCAGCAATGTTTATTCGCCGGCAGAGGTCAAGCAAGGTGTCCCACGACTTTCGATCATCATTGTAGGGAAGCGGCACCACACGCGATTCTATCCAACCACGGCCGACGATGCAGACAAGACTGGCAATTCGAAGCACGGCCTTGTGGTGGATCGTGGAGTGACGAACTTCTGCAACTGGGACTTCTTCCTCCAGGCCCACTCGGCCCTGCACGGTACTGCAAAACCTGCGCACTACTATGTCATTTACGATGAAGTGTTGAGACCGCTGGATACTGGACAGGGTCAGGCAAGTGCAGCGGATGCTTTGGAGAAGATGACACACGGGTTGTGCTACCTGTTTGGTCGGGCTACATCAGCTGTCAGCGTCTGCCCTCCCGCATACTATGCCGATCTGGTGTGCGAGCGAGCACGCTGCTATCTCTCTCAGCACTTCGCTCCATTATCGGGCAGCGCCACACCAGCAAGTGAATTAACCGGTAGTGCGGGCATGTCCACGGCAGGGAGAGAAGTGGCACTGCATGATGCCATCAAGCACAGAATGTTCTACATCTGATCGCTTGTTCAGCAAATGTGATGGACGGACTAATAAAGTTGATAATACTGTATTTGCGAGAGTATGCACCAGACAGGATGAAGCGGTCTGCCAGGCACTTGCGTTGCAACATCGACTTCCATCCCATCGATATAGTGGCTTAGCGGTGCTGCTGCCAATCAGTAGTTGCTCAATCCGTGTGGTGCAGGCAGAACTAATTACATTATGTCCCTGCAACACCGCAACACGGAGAATCACAGCTTCATCATAGTTGATGACACAATCTTTTTGTGTCATTGTTGTTATTTGTAGCCTCAACCTCTTGCATTCCTGGCGATAAGGCATCATGCGCCCGCGTAAACTATTGGTCATGCGCTCTGAAGCATATCAAACAGGTGACATGCTGCCAGCACACCAGTTCAACTAACCTAATTAGGTGAATCGCGCATTTAAAATTGCGAGAAAAAGGTGCCTATCTACAACCTGCCGGGCCTACATCATATCGTACACGAGCCCAACTTCGACCTCCATGGGATACAATCACTCTGCAGGTTCAGCTCTACTTCACTATTCACGCTTGTCGAACCCAAGAGCCTACCAGAATGGCGGCCGGCACCTTCTCTGGCCGCACTCGCACATATCAGCGGGAGATGTTTGAGCGAAGCATGGAAGGCAACAGGATCATTGTGGTAGGCTGCATCCCCAAGCCACATTGCTTTTGGTGCAGACCCTTACTTCCGCCCGCCAGATGGACACAGGCAGCGGGAAGACGCAAGTGTAAGTAGAGGCAAACGCTTCGTGTATCTAGTCACTAATGCTGCGGCAGAGCCATGCTCAGAATTCAAGCCGAACTGGACCGATGTGCTGTACAACAGGTACTGTAACAGCTCTTCTATGATATGATTTTCTACTGATGCACGCTTGAAACTCCAGCGTATCTGGTTCCTTGCTCCAAGCGTGGACCTTTGTATACAGCAGCATGATACCCTACGACAAGCTATGCCTGCTTATAAGATGCGACTGCTGACCGGCCAAGACAACGTCGACAAGTGGAGCGAACGGAGGATCTGGGACGCAGCATTGGATCAGGTGCGTGTTGTTGTATCCACACATGCTGTGCTGGCGGATGCTTTGCGACATGGTTTCATTCGGCTTACCTCGCTTGCGCTGCTGGTATACGACGAAGGTAAGCAACATCTCGCACCAAGAGTGCGGTACTGAATCGCTTTCAGCCCACCATTGCATCAAGAAGCATCCGGCCAACATTATCATGAAACACTTCTATCACGAACTCAAAGCGACCGATGCCAATGTGCCTCACATCCTTGGTCTGTCGGCCAGCCTGATCATGTCGTCAAAGCTCGGCTCTGTCTCGTGAGTGGATGCGTTACGATCTCAGTTCTCGCCATTGATATAGATACAGCACGATCGAAGCAAACCTAGACTCTGTGAGTGTCACGCCTAGGCTGCAGCGAGAAGATCTCATGCGACACGTTTTCCGCCCTGAATGTCGCGTCCTACGCTACGGTATCGAAAATGTGCAAGACGAACCTACGAGTAAGGGCCTCCGAGCTTTGCACCGTGCTCTGATCCAGCACGCCTCGAGCTGCGGAGCTTTTGCCGAGCCAGAAACGTTGAAGCGGAACGAGAAGGCGGACATGGTGCCGCGTACACTCAAGAAACTCTACGATACGGCGATGCATATCTTTGTCGAGCTTGGTGCTAGTGCTGCGGATTTCTTCATTCGCGAGACCATCGTCTCCCTGCGCACCAAGTCAAGCTCGTTTCAAGATCTTCAACTAGACCTGAAGGATCCGACAGTGGATATTCTTCTTACGATATTTTGCAATGCACGAATAGAGCAAGCTTGTCAGCAAGAGGAGATACATTTCTCGAAGATTTCAGCCAAGGTCCAGTGCCTGCTGGATTACCTTTTGCAGGATCCTGGTGACGAACTTTGCGGCATTGTATTCGTGGAACGGAGGGTGGTAGCCAGCGTGCTGAGTTCACTGCTCAACAACCACCCAGCGGCGAACGGAAGGCTGCGATGCATTCCTAGCGTGGGCGGCTCTAGCTTTTCTGGTCGGAAGTTCGCTGTAACAGAGTTGGTCGATTGGCGAGCCCAGAGACAAGCACTTGCGACCTTTCGTCGAGGTGACGCGAACATCATTGTCGCTACCAGCGTTCTCGAGGAGGGTATCGACGTCCAAGCTTGCAATGTGGTTGCTTGCTTCGATTTTCCAGCGAATCTGAAATCATACATCCAGAGGCGAGGCCGAGCGAGACATGAACATTCGCGTTATGGTATCCTGCTCGAAGTCGGTGCCGATCAGAGCAAGGTGACCAGGTGGAAAGACCTCGAGGATGAGCTCGCCGCTCTATGCCAAGAAGAGCGTGAGCAGGCAGACAAATACCGCTGCATCGAGGCGGAAGACGAAGCCATGGACTATGTACTCAGAGTGGAGTCAACAGGGTGGGTTAACGTCGTCGTGGCAGCACCCCGTCGGCTCAAAGTGTTGTCCAGCTGCGAGGCGATATTTGCTGATACATAGTAGGGCAACACTTGACGCGTGTTCTACGCTCCAGCATCTCCATCACTTTTGCCTGCGACTTCGTGATCCTTTTACTGATCCCAGGCCAGAATTTGCCTTTCATGAAGATGAGAATGGGTTGATCCGCGGCAGCGTCACCTTGCCATCCAGCATCCCTGCGCACGCACGTTATGCTTCAAGCAAGCGAACATGGCGAACAGAGAAAGCGGCCCAGAAAGACGCTGCATTCCATGCTTACTCAGCATTGTTTGAGGTCGGCCTGCTCAATGAGCATCTCCTCCCAATATGCCAAGAATGGAACGTCAACGAAGGTCTAGAGGAGAAGGCGCCACCAGCACGATTGCAGATCGAGTTCTTGGACTTGTGGGACCAGGCAACAAACGAAGACTGGTACAAGCTTGAGATTCAGATCACACCTACAGACGGTCTCTGTGTCGAACATGAATCGCCGATACACGTGATTCTTAACACACATCGGCAGACGTCAACACCACCACCGCTCAAGCTTTACTGGGATG
>AFIV01000703.1:0-18625 GCA_000223765.2 Zymoseptoria ardabiliae STIR04_1.1.2 | reverse complement strand
TAAGGACAATTAGCTCGAGTAGAGCAGTTTACTTAAAGACATTCTCGAATTATAAGCTCTACTATTAGTAGAAGACGGATGCTTAACGCCCTTAAATGAAAGTAAAAGAACAACCTTTCGAAAGAACGACGCTAGAGCTAGAGCTCTTAATAAGATAATGGCGAGCTCTCGCTATTAGGTACACTATCTACGTAACACGAGAGGCTGCTTGCTCTCCACTGCATCCCGAACTCCATCGCAGACGATCATTCCTCTGGAGTGAGCAGACGTAAATCTGGAACGTCTCTCTTCTTCATTCAAGCCGCGATACCACTTTACCAAAAAGTTCATCTACTTGGTCTTTTGTAGCAGCACGCCTATCCCAGTAGGCCTCAACTGATACCCAACGATCCTGCGTTAGAGTACATTCGACGAGAAAGCCTCCTCCTGTCGAGCCCACTGCCTTGACGCCCCCAATGCGCAGAAGCGCAGCATCTTTCCCGTTGTGCTGATCTCCAGTTCCACAATAGCTGCGGTTGATGGGTGCCGGTTGTATCACCATCTCCAAAGGCAGAGAGCCCAGCGCGCGGGCGGCATCTGTGCCGCTCGCCTCGTACGGCATGGTACGGGTCACTTCGTTCTGAACGTTTGCGGCATCGACTTCCCACGATCCCCGACTCTCCCTCGGTCCTGCGAGCTCTGAAATTGGTTGAGTAGATCGTTCCACTCCCCGGATCCGTAATGGAAGAATCGCTAGTGTAGGGCCTACACATGTGTCGTTGGCCAGTGCTGCATCCCCACGGCCGGAAGTAACATACGAAATCACCAGGTCATGCGATTCCAGGGCATCAGCGACAGCCCAAGTCCATGCCCCCAACACGACCATGGCAGGCGTGCTATGGGCAGAGGCCGTGAGAATATCGCTTCCATCCCGGTCCATGCCCGCTGAGGAGGGTAACCTGAAGTTGTAGCTGGCTTGCATGTCTCTCACTGGTGCATTCAGCCCTGCATAGGCGAAAAGCTGCTTCTGAGGATGTGGTGCTCCCGCTAGATAGGTCCGCCAGAAACTGGACTGTGCTGCATCAGCGCGAAGGCGGGCTTGGTGGTGGGCGAATTCGGAGTAGGGTAGTGCCGAGGTCAGAGTGGTGTTGTTCGATCCAGATGGTCGGAGGAGGAGACGGTTGAGCTCTTGAATCATGAGCTGCATAGACCAGCCGTCGTACAAGGCATGACTGATCGTCCAGACAAGCTCCTTGCGTGCCTCGATACAGTTCCGGAACTCATGAAGTGGTCTGCCGAAACAGTTGTGTTCGTCGTCTTTGCGCTGCTCCACTTCCGGGGCAAACCTTGAATCCCAGGCCTCCCTCAGTCGGTGAAGCTCATGTTCTGCCTTGAAGACAACCTGCACAAGGGTTGTAGCTTCGGGGCCACTTGAGTGAGTAACACCCCTCGGACGCACGATGCGCGTGCGAAGGATAGGGTATTGCGTGACACATGCTGCAACCGCTGACCACAATTGCTCGGGATCCAGGGAGGCGGAAGCTGATGAATGCAAAGAAAACATAGCCGTACGCGGCAGAAGGACTTCCTGCGCGGCCGTGCATGGATAAATATCCTCGACACTGTCAATCGGTACGTCGCACAGCGCAGCACCCACTGCAAGTGTGACTGTGTCGTCTATTGCATGACTCTGTGTGGTATTGCAAGATTTCCGCTCGGCCTGAGTAGCTGTGCCCAATCTGCCAGCGATTCCCTCGATAGTAGGCTTCTCGAAGACGTCGACAACCTGCAAGTTGAAACCCCGCGACCGTGCGAGAGAGACGAGCCGGATGGCCCCAATTGAGTCTCCGCCGAGGTGGAAGAAATTGGCAGATCGTGGCACAGACTCCAGGGTGTGGACATCTAATTCCAGGACGTGGAATATCATGTCCCTTGCCGTCCTCTCGCCACTCGTCAGCTGCGTCACGGGGCTCTCGGTATTTTTGCCCAAGTCAAGATGTGAGTGCGGCGGCGATACTTTCAACAATTCTCGAAGCGCTTGACGGTCGAGTTTGCCCGAAGGATTGAGTGGTAGATCGGTGAGAACAACAAAGTGGCCGGGTATCATGTACTCAGGTAGGCTCTGCGCCAGCGATGCTTGTATCTTCTCCACATCCAGGTGCCGCACCGACGACCCTCCTCCAGCCCGAACCTGGACGGCAGCACCGATGGTAGGATTGCTCATGCCAGGCGGCGTGAAAAGTTCAGCAACAGCACGTATGTCGTCCGGAGCGAGCGCTTGCTCTATTGCACTTGCGATCTCATCGAGATCTATGCGGAGTCCTCGTAGCTTGATCTGACTGTCGTGGTCCTTTCTGCGAACATAGCTGAGCGTCCCGTCGAAATTGTGATATACAAGGTCTCCGGTACGGTATACCCGTCTGCTGGCGTGGCGCTCCGGAGGATCATGCATATCCGCTTGGATCCAGGCTGGACCATGCAAGAATACAGTTTTCGTCTTCGCTGGATCATCGAGATACCCAGCAGCGAGGACAGGACCCTCAAGGCAAAGCTCTCCAATTGCACCCGGTGGCGCAAGTTCTGCCCCATTGAACGAATTCAGAACCCACCCGTGGCAATTGATCGACCGTCCGATCAACCTGTGATCAAGGTCTTGGTCGTTGACAGCGTGATGGAAATTGGCTATGCCGGCCTCGGTTGTGCCATATATGCAGATGAGTTGGACACCCAGTCCGGGCGTCGTCCAGCGAGCTCGGTCGGACCTGGTGACAAGTTCTCCACCCAGGCGTAGTCGGCGCAGCACGGTCGTCTCAGATATTGTACTCGGATCCATAGAACGAGACACAGATGGTGTCATCGCGGCATCGGTCACGCCAAACCTTTTTATGGAACCTTGAAGGTCGTTCAGACGTTCGTGCTCGGATGGAATACAAACGGTTCCGCCGCGGAGCAGTGTGACGAAGATCTCGTACATGCTCACGTCGAAGACATAGTTGCCGAGATGCAGGAATCTCGACCCTGCAGGCAAGGGAGGTCTTTCGCCCAGAGCCTTCAGTGTCGTGCAGAGTGGACCATGGCGGACCACGACTCCCTTGGGCGTGCCGGTGGATCCCGAGGTAAAGAGGGTATAAGCAGTAGTAGAATCTGGATCCAATTCGGTCTGATGGTGATCCCGATCCTCGTGCGTAGGTTGGGATTGCTGACAAGTCTTACTGGAACCAGCGTCACTTTGCAAAGCAAGCATCTGGTCGGCATCCTCGATAAGGAAAAGATCGCATGCCAACGATCCGGCAGTCCTGATATGTTTCCTTTGTGTTATGATGAGACTGGCTTGCAGGGCGCGGACAATGCTTTGCAGCCGTTTGGTCGGATGCCGAGGGTCGAGTGGCACAAAAGAGCATCCAGCTTTGAGAATGGCCAGCATTGCCACCACCGCCCACATGGAGCGGTCTAGCATGAAGGGCACTGGGCATTGTTTGCCCATGATATCGGATCGTCGAGCCAGTCTCGACGCCCACTTCGAGGCGAGGCCATCCAGCTCGTGGTATGTCAGACGTCCATCCCAGCTGAGGAGGGCTATCTCCGTCGGTATTGACCGTGACATCGAGCGCACCAGATCGTGTAGAAGGGCAGGGCTGGGGGACGGGGGTGTCCCGTTGAGGTGCACCAGTTCCACGGCCTTGCTCCGCGAATCTCGTGAAAGCACAGACATCTGGCACAGAATAGTATCCGGTCTGGAATCGACGAGGTTTCGAACGACTGTGCAAAAGACGTCCAATACGCTCCGAGCACGCTCTTTCGTGACTAGGGTAGGATCATAGAGTATATGAACTCCCATGCTGTGCCCGTTGGGCCCCTCTAGCGGGTGGCAGGACACCACGATCGGGTGCGGCATGAAGCCATCCTCTCCTTCCAGGCATGCCCGCTCACTTCCCAACCCGTGCGCGGCCGCAAGCATTTCTGGTGCTTTGCTGTTCTCGGTGAACGTCCCATCCAATGTTTCCAAGCGTCGCTGATTCTGGACAACGAGTATGGTAGAAATCTGGCAGGCTGCCCAGCATGCCTGGTCCAACCCTGCTATCTTATGAAGTCCTAGATAGGCAGATTTGGTCTCCGCCAGGGCTTGATCGTGCACCAGAGCGAGAAGCTCCGAGACAGTCATTGCAGCGAAGTCAAGTCGCACCCGGGAAGGCACAGTGGAGATTGTAGGCCCGGCAATGTGCGCTAAATCGATCGCTGGTGCATTACCAGAAAATAGCGCCGCACTGTTCACCACTACGCCATAAACCGTGTCTTGGCTGGCTGTGTAATGGGACAGAACTAGGGACCAAGCGGCTCGGGCAACAGTCGCCAATGTTGTCTTCATCCGCCTGTGAGCGGCAGGCAGTGCGACAATTCTGAAAAGATTCGAGCTGGCAACTGGACGGCGGCCAGTAGACGACGAAATGCCTGGAGGAAAGCTGATCAAAGGCTCTTGATACCCCTCGAGCTGTGTGCGCCACCAGCCAGCCGCTTTCTCCCGGTCGAATTTGCTCTCCATGTGCTGTACGAAATAGCGGAACGGAACCATCGGACCGGGTTCCTGCGAGGACATCATCCCCTTTGTTCTCAAGCCTAAGCGCTCGTTGACCACGCGCCATAAAGAGTCGATCATTGGTCTGTCATATGCACAGTGATGGGCAACAAAGACGACACATCCATGGTCCGCTTTTGTTCCACTGGAGGTAGGGTTGACGTAGGCCATTCGTACCAGCGGTTTGCCATAATCATGCTCCTTTCGCGCAGTCTCGAGGAACGCACTTGCACTTTCAGCTTCGGACCACGCCGGCTGATCATGCAAGACTACCAGCAGCTGGCAGACCAAGGTAGGGACGTGGACGATGCATGCTCGCAAGGTCTCCAGCGGTGCAAAAGCTTCCTTGAATGCGGCTTGAACAGACGCGAGCGAAACATCTCTCGGCAAACGCACTTTCTCGGCCATGATGTACGAGCCCGACAACCTGGCTGTCGCAGCCATAAGGGACTCCTGGAGTGGTGTGCAAGGGTAGGCGTCTTGGATTTGGTCTCGAGGAATACCATACTGGCTTGTGATCTCTGAAAGTATCCCATCGCGCTGTAGGGAATCAAGCAGCTGGAAAGGAGCCAAGTGGGGAACACTGCTAGACGGTGAATCGCTCTTCATGTTGCGGATGTTGCGAACCATTTCTGCGAGAGTGGGAAACATGAATATATCCTCATATCGTAGGCGGCGGCCAGATGAGCGAGCTAGAGAAGCGAGCTGAATTGCGGCGACAGAGTGGCCACCCATCTCGAAGAAGTGGGCGTTGGTGCTGATGCCGCTCGGGGAGCTGACGTTGGGCAGCACGGTAGCCCACCACTGTCGAAGGAGATTCAAGTCTTTGTCTGCCGCACCCTCATCAGCTCGGTCTGATGCTGTCCCTTCTCGAAGGCCGTGCGAGCTCGCAGCGTTGAGCATTGCCCGGATTCGGGTTCGGTCGCGTTTTCCCGACGCGGTCGCTGGTAGACAATCGACGGCAGTGAAACTCTTGGGGATCATAAACTCTGGCAGTCGACTTGCGAGCCATTGACGTACCCTCCCAGAGTGCGAGTCGGAAAGGCGTCTGAGCTTGTCGTGCTTAGTTGCTGCGTCGGCAGTCGTGCCGAACATGTCAGCCGAGAGACTGTTGTCAACTGGACTCTCCAGCAAAGCATGGAGCCGCCCATCATCACATGCTGCGACCGCGACCTGTACGCCACGCAGAGCGGACACTTCCGACTTGAGCGCTTCCAATATCTGTGTCTCGACACTTTCAATGTCGACTCGTCTGCCATGGAGCTTGATTTCAGCATCGGCTCTACCCAGAAACAAAAGGCTGCCGTCGCTGGAGTGTTGAACAAAGTCTCCTGTGTGATAAATTCTGGCGCTTCTCGATTTCGGGGAAATTGAATCATCCTGCCCCAAGGGAGAGACAAGCATGAACTTCTGGGCTGTCAACGACTCGGAACCGAGATATCCTCGGGCCAAGGCCGAGCCCTCAATGCAGAGCTCTCCTTTGGCCCCCAAAGGGGCTAGGGCTCCTGTAATAGGACTGAGGACCCACGGCTTCCACAGCGAGGCACGTATAGGCCTTCCGATGCTGTTTACTGGCACGGCCGTCTCCAACGATGTGACCTGCCGAGCAACACAGTCGATGCAAGTCTCTGTAGATCCATAAGCTACGAAAGCCTGCAGGGTTTCAGAAGTCTCGACCCATCCACGAAGAAGCTGGACATCTCGCTCTGTTACTGGCTCGCCACCGATGACGATGGATTCGAGGTTCAGCCCATTGACCCCAGGGGTACCGAAGTGAAGGCGTAATACCGACGGAGGTACATGGAGGGAGTTGACGTTGTGCGAGACGCAAAACCCAATCAGGTCATTGACGCGGTCCGACTCCGAAGGCACGCAGATGCAGCCACCTACGCTCAGGGTCCCGAAGACATCTTCGATGCTATTGTCGAAGCTGTATTCTGTGAATTGTAATCGACGGGTATGCTGATCAAGACCCCAATGCCTGGCTAAAGTCGTGACGGCAGACGTACTTGCCCTGTGATCGACCATGACCCCCTTGGGCTGTCCCTGTTTCGTACTGCCAGAGGTATACAATACATATGCTAGGTCGGTTGGAACAACGTTGGCCGCTGGAACGGGGAGCGCACAGGACGACGCTTTTATAGCTTCGTTAAGGGCGGAGGTGTCCACTGACCAGACTTTCACTTTATGTAGCTGTCCACTGGATACCTCACTCTGAATTCGGTGGGTGTGATGCGGGCAAGCCAGTACAAGGGAGCATTGCGAGACACCGATCAAGTGTTGGATTCTGCTGCCTGGATCCGTCGGGCGTAGGGGCATCATCGCACAGCCAGCCATGGAGACGGCCAGCATGGACACCACGGCGGACGTGCAGTGGTCAAAGCAAAGGCCGATCATAGTACTAGCGTTGGCTATATCGTGGTGCGAGGACCGATGTCGCAAGATCTGAGTGCTGAGCGCCGAAGCAGCCTCGTTGAGTGCCGCATATGAGAAGTGTTCTTCATGTGCGACGAGTGCCGCAGCTAGAGGCTGCCGCCGCACCATGGCTTCAAAAGGTTGGTGCAGGAGAAAACATTCCTCGAGATGTGTGTGCTCTGAAACATCAGAGGCGGTGGAATTGTTCCAGTTCGATAGGCGAGTGATGTGGGCGGGTGCTGTAGTCATGACGCTGGCAAGTGTCGCCGTTGGCTGGTCGTGGTAAAGGCTCCATAGTCGACTCAGTAGATGGTCGTATTGCTGCATAGCAGCCGAAAGCTCGCTGTCAGAAATGCAGACGGGGTCGAAGTCCACCTCGGCCACGACATGAGTAGCGTCAGAATTGGCAAAGATCTGTAGGGCGAGTGGGAGATGATGGAAGCCTGACTTTTTCACGGGCTCGACCAAGGAGATACGAGGCTCAACAGACGGAACTTGTAGAGACGGTGAACCGCTCCCGGACACCAACTCGTCCATATCTCCGGGTGTCTGCACTGTCAAAGCGGAGGTGTATTCACATGCGAGCTTCGCTTCTGGGCCAAGTTCCGAGATGCGCTGAGAACCAAAGTGCTGGTGTGGCGAGAGGGCGGTCAAGTTCGCCATCGTCTGTCTCAAGAATTCCGAGACTGTTGTTTGTAGCGGATCAAGAGTAAACTGTAACGGCACTGTGGTCATGGTCGGTCCAATGATTGTCTCGATCCCGACCAGATCAGCATTGCGTCCTGTGCGCGTACTCCCAAACGTGACAACGGTAGAACTGGTATACAAAGCGACGAGGAGTGCCCACGCAGCATGACACAGAGTGTCAACGGTCATCCCCGACTCACGGGCTGTTCGCTCGGCCTCGTGGGACGGACCAGTGAGATTGAAGGTCAGGCTGGCCTCGGTCCTGGGCTGATGAGGGACTGGTACGTCTGGGAAGGTGAACCCTGAGCTGGATGATGTGTTTCGCAGCGCATCGTTCCAGAAGTCGATCGAGTTCTCCTTCGGGCGTTGTTGAAGAAATCGTACGAAATCCACAAATTTCGGCGAGGAGCGGTCAGGAAGGGCTCTGTGAGCATGATACGAGCGCATCACAGCCTCCCATATCAGTCGAAGCGACCAGCCGTCATACAGGGCATGGTGGCAACTCAAGACGAGATACGTTCGACTTGGCTCGTGCACAATGCCTGCGCGGAAAAGAGGCGACCCATATCCAAGCCTGTTCGCTCCACGAAGGCTACTCAGATGTTGCTCCAATCCACCATCATTGACATGACATCTCTCGATAGGTTCCGGATGTCGAACGACAGCTACTAGACTGCCAAACATCGGCAAGAGTACGACTCTGCTGCGGAGCACTTCACAATCGACGAGCACTCCAGCCCAAGCTTTTTGAAACTTGTCAATGTCCATGTCAGAAGCGAGCTCATAAGCAACGTGGGTGGAGTATGAGGATGTCGCACTGCCTGCGTTGCCATCGCGAGCTGTTGCCGCAATGAGAGTCTCTTGCATTGGGGTGCACGGGAAGAGGTCTTCGATGTCGGACGCTTGAATGCTACTGCCGCAAGCCCTCGCTACATCGAGCAACAGCTGTCCATGCGGTTTTACGCCGTCGGTAAGCTGTGGTAGCAACGAAAAGGGCTTTGGCGATGAGACTTCCGAAGCGAGGGAGCCGATCTCTTGCAGATGAACGGCCATGTCTTTCAAGATTGGGCGTGCATAAATCTCTGCCATGCGCAGGTCAACGTGCAAGGCGCGTCGCACCTCGGCTCTGAGTGCAATTGCTGCAAGAGATCCTCCTCCAAGCCGGAAGAAGTTGGCGTTCACGCTGATTGCGTCGACTTTCAAGACATGACGCCACGCATCGGCCAACTGGCGCTCCGCCTGGCTTGCAGGCGCGAAGTCTTGTCCGCGGTCCAAGGTGAAGGCGCGCATGTCATCCAAGGTGAGGTCTGAGACGGACTTGTCCAGGGAACGCCGGTCTATCTTCCCGGAGGATGTGACTGGAAGCCAAGAAAGAGGAATGAAGACCTGAGGAATCATGTGATTGGGGATGGAGCCCGATCGATGTTGGATCTCGTCGACAACGGTCCGGAACGTATCGGTTGTTGATCCGACCATGCCGCGCTCCGTTTTCGCATCCACGCCACCGAGCCGCCGGCCTGGACTGGTCGTGTCGTACACGAACCCCGCAAGTACGCTTGCGTTCTCCAGCCATCGGACGACGATTCCCGAGTTCGCTGCCAGCTCAGGAGTGAGGACGCTGTGAATCGAGTTCTCAATGTCTGCGATTTCAGTGCGGATGCCATTGATTTTGAGTTGATCGTCCTTCCTTCCCATGTAATGCAGGGCACCGTCAGAACCGTACCGCACGAGATCTCCTGTCTTGTACAAGCGGGCCGGAGGATGGGCCGGACGCCCTTCGCGGTGCCATTTAGGACTGGTGATGAAAGCTTGCGATGTGCGATTGGGCTCGCCAACGTATCCCTCCGCGAGACACGGACCCTCCAGTATCAGCTCTCCTATAGCCCCTACCGGAAGAAGACGGTGGTAATTGTGTTGGTCTACAACCCACGTTGTGGCCCGGAATCCGCGGCCAATTTCAGTGCACGATGACTGGGATGTGATGTTGGGATTCAAAATGCAACATCCCAATGCACACTCACTGGGACCAAACCCGTTCATGAGCACGAGGGGACGAGACCGTCCAGCAATCTCTTTAGTCCACAACGCTCGCAGAGACCTAGTCATCGGCTCGCCACCGAGGAGGACGATATCGATGGTGGCGAATGCTTCTGGGCCACACTGTCCCTTGAAAAGGGTCAGGAATGACGGCGTGCAGCTCATCCAGTTTGCTTGACTCTCGAGTGCGAAAGCGGTGACACCATGAACATCGTGTCGAGCATCTTCCGACGGCATGCAAATGCAGCCGCCTTGACGCAAGGTCATGATCATGTTCTCGATGGCCATATCGAAATGAAGTGCCGATAGTAGAAGTACACGCGATCTACGTGATATTCCCATCATAGATGCGTGTCGCTCGGCGCCCGTGTTGATTGCTCGATGAGAGATCATTGCGCCTTTTGGAACGCCGGTGGACCCCGAGGTGTAGATAATGTATGCCACAGCATTCGGTTCAACTGCTTTGACTTCGTCGGGGACCTCTGTTGTGGTGGAGTCGCGGAGCAAACTGTCCATGAATTGCGACGTGACAACTTGCAGGCGTGCTCCCAGAGGATGGCCACGCCAGAGCAAGCCCTCCAGTTCGGGCTTTGTCCGTGGGCAACACAACAAAACCGAAGGGTCTGTTTCCTCTAATGTATGCTGCATTCGTTCATATGTGAAGTTGCTGTCCGCCATGACGAAGCAAGCACCGGCTCGCAGGACAGCGACTTGTGAGACGATTGCCCACACGGATGATTTGAAACATAACAGCACTCTGGATCCGCGTCCGACCAGGTACCTGCTGCGAAGATGATGGGCGAGGACAGCGGAGACGTCATCCAGCTGCCGGTAGGTGAAGCGCCCATCCCACCCGAGTATAGCTTCATCGTTGGCATGGTTTCTCATGGACTTTTCCAGAAAATGTGTGACTTCCAAGTTGACCGGGCTGATGCCAGGAGAATTCCAATTCCAAATCTCTGTCATATCGTGAGGGCTCGGTCGGAAGAAGTCGGCTGAATGTCCGTCAAGGTCTCGTATCATCTGGACCATGATATGATGCAGAGTGTTGGCGATGTTCTTGGCGTGGGCTAGACTTATGTGCGAAGAGTTGAAATCGACAGAGATGTCCAGGCGATCTCTTCTTGTTCCCACAACAAGCGACAAGTCGAACTGAGTAGAAGATGTGGTTAGAAAAAGTAAGTCACATTGACATCAGAAACTTACCTCGCTGGAGTTCTGTGTTTCAAGACAGTCGAGTGTAAGGTTCCTGGCTTCGGCCGCGCAGTGGTTCTCAGCGTTGGAGGTCAAGGGAGTGACAGCAATCATGGTATTGAACAAGCGTTTGTCCCTTGAGTGGGTCAGTGCTTCCTGGATCTCGGCCACCGATGCGAATTGATGGTCTGCATTCTCGGAGGCGGTTGATTGGAAGCTTTTGAGGAGACGAGAAAGGCCTCCCGTGGTGGAGCTCAGCAAGTCTGCGAGGCGAACGCGAGCGATCAACAGAGATATGAAAACACCAATGTCCGATGTCAGACCACAGGCTGGAATATCTCGACCGGAGGAGACATAACCGAAAAGTAGGTCAGTACTATTCGTGTAGCTGTAAAGGACAAGCGACCAGGCCACAGCGAGAAAGGTTGCCCGAGTGACTTCATTCCCGGCCAAGAGTAGATCGAGCAGAGCAATGTCGATGCCTTCTATAGAGACCGAGGTGGACAATTGTGTCGCAGTGGAAATAGCGGTGCTTTCCTGCGCTGTTTCGATGTCTACCAGGCGAGGGAAATTGCAGGGTTCGACATGTTCGAGATGGTTCCTCCAGTATTGAATGCTGTGAGCTTTCCGACGTGGATCTTGAACATACCACGCAAACTCACGCATTGAATGAGATGAGGGTCCTGCGGGTAGCGGCATTCCTGCGCGCATCGAGCAATACGTGGAAGATAATTGGTGTAGCACAGCTGTCGCAGATAGACCGTCCAGCATGACATGATTGATGTCCAATCTCATAAGAACTCGATGGCCCTCTCCGGAGGTGCAGACGAGCACGTGGTACGGAGGTTTGAAATGCTGCTTGGTGCAGTGGTCCGACGGAATCAGTCTCATAGCTTCCAGTAAAGCCGCCTCGTCGTCGGCTGGGACATGTACAATGTCAAGAGCTCGGTCACCGTGCTTGCGTACCACATTAACGGACACGCCTGGCTCATCGATCAGTTCCATCTGCATGGTGCGCATGGCAGGGTTGCACTGAATGACGTGGTCCCAAGCAAGCGCCAGGCATTGTATGTCTATCGGGTTCGGTTGGCCGGACCGACTCTCGGTCACCCTCCAGGTCGTGGAGACTTGATAGACATGACCAACATTCTTTGACTGGCTGAGGAGCATGGCATCTTGAGCGGGCGTGCAGGGGAATACATCTTCGATATTGTCAGTATCCCGGGCCAGTCCGCACTTGGAGGCCTGGCAGAGCAGCCGCTTCTTTAAGCTGGTACGATCAATCAAAGCAGACTTGTCGTAGTCAAGCGCTCGGATCCGCAAAGCTGCGTTGTATATCGAACTACTGTTCAGTAACTCATGCGTGCCTAGGCTTTTGTTCGTGTCCTGCCTCAGTTTTGCTGACACGTTCATGGCCGTGATTGAGTCGCCCCCGATGCCGAGGAATGATTGCTCTGCAAACATGCGCTCGGTTGGAATGTGGAGGACATGGCCGCAGATTTGAAGCAATTGAGCCAGACTGAAAGGATCTGGGATCTCGCGTGGGAGTCCACTGGGTCGTTCCTGACTCGACGGATGATACAGGCCCTCGTATTGCTCTCGGGTCAACGATTCTATTGCAGTACGCAAGCCTCGGCTGTCTCTCTTCCCCGAATGGGTCATCGGAAGATGGTTCGCGTTGATCCACGCTGATGGGATCATCCACTGCGGTATGCGGGTCGAGAGGTATGCGATACTGCGTGCCCTGATTTCTGCGCAACAAGGCGAGAACGTGATACTGTCAGCCACGGTGCTAACGTCGTGCCCGAGCACCCAGATTGAGACAAGCCGCCCGCCATATGGACCTGATTGAGGAATGCAGACTGATACTTGTTGAAAGCGGAGAGCTGCGTTGGTAGCGGCCTGAGCGAGAAGATACTCAATCTCGTCCAGCTGTACACGTTGTCCACCGAGTTTTGCTTGATCGTCATGGGCGATGCGCCCAATGTATTCAAGAGACCCGTCTGCGGCATAGCGCACAGTGTCTCCGGTTCGATAGACACGTCTCCCACGTTGCTGTTGAGCACTGGTGTCGGTCAGCCAGGCTGGATCATATAGGAAGCTGGCTGCTGTTCTTTCGTCGTCATTCAAGTACCCGAGACTTAACGCTGGTCCTTCCAAGAAGAGCTCGCCCGTGGCTCCGATAGGAACGAGGTACCGCGAACTGTCATCTTGGCCTTGTGTATATCCGTCGGGGGGAATACTGACGAGCCACGTTCGGTAGTTCAAGCCCATGCCAATGTTGGATGGGGACTTTCCGTAATCGCATCGCGCCAGGGTTGCCCCAAAAGTTGACTCCGTGGGACCGTATCCGTTGTACAGATCGGTACCGGCTCCCAGCCATCTGTTCGTATCGGTCGATGTGACGAGCTCCCCAATCAGAATCAGTTGCTTCAAAGTTGACTTCAGTGCCGAGGGTTGAAGAATCCTCCCGACCGTCGGAGTCAAGAATGCCACGCTGACATTTTTGTCAAGCATGAAGGCCTGCAGATGATCTCTGCGTTCGTCTTCGGACGGTATGCAGATTGTCGACCCGCTGAGAAGTGCAACAAATATGTCCGAGAGACTTGCATCGAAGGCATACGAGGCGAATTGCAAGACACGAGCCCGTTCAGTGTCCTCTGTTGGAACACAAATGTCCAGTGCAGCGTTGAGGGCGGTGACTGAAGTACAGATATTGCGGTGACTTAGGACGACCCCCTTGGGTCGACCGGTACTCCCCGATGTGAAGATGGCGAATGCAGGGCACCCAGAGTCCACTTCAAAGTCACAGACGTGCTCTCTTCGCAGTTTTCCCTCTTGTAAATCACAAGGAACCTCCAAGATGTGGGCAAGGTCGCTGTCGCCCCGGGAAATCAGTCGCGTGAACCTTCTGTGGTGACTGCCGCTTGAGACCATGATGGTGCGTGCTCCGGTGGCCTGGAGGATTTGACAGACCCGTTCGTCGGGATACGATGGATCCAATAGTACACACGAGGCACCGGCCTTAAGAGCCGCAAGCATGGCGATGACAGCCCAACGGGATTTCTCGAAGCATAAAGCGATCCATCGGTCCTGTTTGCTCACGCTCGGCGCAATGTGGCGAGCCAGGTTGGAAGAGAGGCTGTCCAATTCAGCGTAAGTCATCTGTCCATCCCACGACGCAATCGCTTGGGCATGCGGATAATGTTTCGCAATCTCTGAGAATATTTCGTGGACAAGACGCTGTTGGCCTGCTCCTTGAACTTCCGCGTTCCATCGCAAGATGGTGTCTTGGTCACAAGAGGCGTAAGTCATAGCGGCCAAGTCTCGGAGGCTGACAGACGGCTGCAGGTAGCAGATTTCCAATACCCGTCGCAGAGTCCTTGCCATCCTCGCACGGACATGTCGACTCACGCAACCGCAGCGAAACAATAGCCGCAGTGGACCTTTCGGTTCGCCTCGGCAAAGCTTCAGATCGAGGCAGATGTCGAAATGTGACGGGAGAGGAAGACTGAAGTCCCCAGAGACATCTCGAATGGCACTTCTGTGTGCAGACCGCAATGCGATGACAGAGTGGACTTGAGGCGTGTCGTATTGGATGCGGTCCCGAATGGCTTCAACTGTGTCTTGAGGCCGAAGAATACCGCGAAGTCGAAGCTGGGTGTCGGTCAAACCGCTTCCGGCAATGCGAACGAAGCAGACTTCCTCTTCGCCGGAATATAAGTGGAGCGTGATCAGCCATGCGAGTTCCAGGCAAGATGCGCGGTTCGGGACTGGCGCTGCACGAAGAACCAGGGCGATGTCGGGGTCGTGTATATCGACAGACTCTACGTTCTCGCCCTCGCACTCGGCTCCAAGAATGCCCATTCTTTGCTCAATCGTGGGGTGGTGAACGTTGGCTTCCCAAGCGCATGTGCGATCGCACGTTGGGTCGAGGTCGTCAACAATCCTACGCAAGCAGTGTCGTACCCTGCAAGGGAAGTCGTTGCCATTGCACTCCGGCTCCTCTGTCTGCTTCTTCCATGCTCTCGACGAGCAGGCAGGCTAAAGTTTCCACGAAGCTTCGTCCTCATTCGCCACCGAGCAGCGCTGGGAAGTGATCTCTCATCATCTCGCGCATGGGGCTCCGCTGCTGTAGATAGGACAGGCCAATCAACCCCGGACCTGCATTTTCAGACAGCGACCGTGCTGGGTGGGCGCCGGAAAAAGTGGCTCTGGCGGATTCCTCACTTGAATGGTCGGGCGGAGTGACTCGGGTCAGGCCAGGCCAGGTCATTGCAGACCAGGGGCATGCCAGTTTGGGGGCGTGTGAGATATGAGGTCGTCGTTGTTTGTGGATTCGCAGCGAAACGAACATCACAAAGGTCGTCACGGCATCGGCACTTGCCGCATCATGTGACCTCGAACACGCTAGTTCTAGCTGGGCTGTCCCCACGATGAACATCATCACCAACCCCCGCCCTTGTTCTACATGATGAGCCCTTGTCCGTTGTTCTTCAGGATTGCCCTCCAGGATTGCCCTCTCGAACCCGGCTTCGTCACTTCGTGTAGCAGAAACCTGGACTCGTCCGACATGGTTCAACCCATCGGGCTACAGTAGGACCGTGCTGGCGAGGCCAGGCCAGGTTCTATGCATGCGCGCCTCTGTGATGGGATGATGCGACGTCAAACGCTGCGACGAGGACCATCACGTGGTGTGATGTATCCTATCGCTTGAACGCTCCAGTCAGTCGACTCGAGAGACAGACTCCTCTCACTTGTCGTCGCTGCACTTTCAACCACATCCGTCGAGATGGCACTGGACTCGGATGCATCGTCCGCTGCCGATGCCCCGACTCGAATTATTTTCCTGGCCAACCGGATTTCGGCAACTGTCGCGCAGATCCAGTCGACTCTCACGGCAAACCAAGCGGCGACACCATCCTTTGACGAACATGCCACTTCTGCAGTACCCGCCGCCCTCACACGCGAGTACGACACGGTGTTGGACGACACCGCGGAGCTGCACGATCTTCTGTTGGATCCACACAACCTCATCTACAGGCACTGCGGAGTGAGTCTCGTTCATTTCATCGAGTCAAGGGAGGCTGACTGACGAGGAACGATAGCACAACAATCCCGCCTGCATGAGAGTCATCGCCGAGTTCAAGCTTGCCGAAAAGGTGCCAGCCAATGGTCGGATCACATTTGCAGAGCTCGCCCGGCAGACACCCATCAGCGAACGCATGCTCACCCGCCTCCTTCGCCATGCGATGACTATGCGCCTGTTCCATGAGCCAGAGAACGGCATTGTGGCTCACACGGCTGCTTCCAAGCTCCTCGCCGACCCAGCTGCGACCGATTGGCTGCTGGCCATCACGCAGGAGATGTGGCCGGCAGCGCTCAAAGTGCGTTTCTCGCAGACGGTCCGAGAACGATCTCTGAATCTGCAGAAAGCTCATATCTTTGCTCGCAGTTTATCGATGCAATTCAACAGTGGCCGGACTCACAGGAGCCCGGAGAGACGGTCAGACGCCCTTCCTCGTTGGTGTGCACGCGAGAAAACGCTGACGGACCGTGCAATGCAGGGATACTCGCTGTCTCGGAACACGACCGACTCGATATATGAAATTTACGGGAAAGACGAGCAGCTGACGGCGCGTTTGGCCTCGGGCATGAAGGCATTCGCCCAGAGGCCACAATTCGACGTGCGGTACATTCTTGATCACTATGACTGGGAATCTCTGGGCACTGGACTCGTTGTTGACGTTGGCGGCTCTCAGGGAAACGTGGGCATTCAACTGGCGCGTCGGTTCAGGAGCCTGACGGTCGTGAGCCAAGATCTGGAGAAGGTGGTTGTGAATGCGGAGGTCCCGGCCGATGTGGTCGACAGGGTCAGTGTGAAGTCACACGACTTCTTCACCCCGCAGACGGTGACAGGAGCCGATGTGTACTTTTTGCGATTGATCTTGCACAACTGGAGCGACGCATACTGCGTTCGGATCCTCAAAAACCTGGTCCCAGCGCTCAAAGAAGGAGCCAAGGTCATCGTCCAGGAGAACTTGATGCCAAACCCCGGCAGCGGTCCGTTGTGGAGGGAGAGGAAAGCACGGTTCGAAGTTCCGACCATCCAGGGTCGTCAAACAATCATGCTGACCATGTTACAGAGTCGCCGACATCAATGCTGCGATCTTGTGCAATGCTGCGGAGAGAACAGTTGAAGAGTTCCAAGGACTCTTTCGAGAAGCCCACGCGGGCTTTGTGCTCCAACAGGTCATTCGACCTCCAGGCTCGCAGCTTAAGATGCTCGAGTTTGTATGGCATGGGGCGGAGAGCTCATACCTAGCTATGTGACGGTTCGTCTACCATTTGGATTGGCTTCATTCTATCTCTGAACCAGTGATCAAGTCTACTCGATTCCATAATCGCCGTGAAGTCCAACTGCTGCCTGAGGCAACAATTCGGTTAAGAGCGTGACTAAGCGAAGTTGCAGATCGGAGCGACGTGGCCTCTACCGGAAAGCAAAACGGAAATTTCCGGAAATTCGAAACAACAACTTGTATTAAAACCGCGTTTTCTACCCTTTATTTACGATTACGGCGTACAAACGAGCGGGCATACTATCTATAGCTCTATTTATCTTCTCTTATTCTATTAAATTCTAACTTCGAATAGCCTCGCCGTATATATATTTAAGAGTATAACGTAGGCCTTTTCGAAACTTATTCTTCGATATACTTACGTACGGGTTTTCTAAGATAGATAGATCCGGCGAGCCCGGCGCGTTAAGGTAATAGTCGAGTCCGATACTCTCCTTATACTTAATTGCTACTTTAGAAGAATACGCGCCGTCTCGGTCTTCTTCGAGAATAAAATCCTTATCGCTATCGAGTAAAGGCTTTATATATTCTTCGAGAATTCGAATATATTCTTTACTCGGTATCTTTCCGTTCTTATTTATAGGAATAGTATACTTATAAAGCGGCGCTTTATAATTGTACCCGACGATAGCGTAGAAATATACTTCTTTTATCTCTTCGTCTACGCGAGGAATCCCGTCGATATTATCTTATTTTAGCGCGTTCTTTTTCGAGGCGTTTCGCGCTTTCGCTTCTTCTTTTCGATTTAGTATTTAGCGTACGTTTTCCGGTTTATATCGTTCGAACTTACCGGCGTATCGATAGATATAGTATTAGTTCTCCTCGCTACCGAATCCGTAATATAGCTCGTCCGTAAACCGGACTCGGCGCTAGTCCTCTTTACGCGGGAATTTTCTAAGTATCTTTCTTATAAAAGTTACTCGAGTCGCCGCGTATTCCGCTATAAGCTCTTCTTCCGTAGCGGCGATATATCGTCCTATATCCTAGGTACGAAGATACTATCGTATTATTTATTCGGAAACGCGCGGAAGATTCGCTTCGTATCGAAGACCTCCGGGCGTAAGGTCGTATCCTTCGTATCCGTATTTTAGAACCTTTTCTACCTCGTCGAGATCCGGCTCTATTATCTTTCTTTCTTCGTCGCCGCGTTACCCGCCTTAGGTCTTATTTTCGTATATTCGTCGTAGTCGTTTATTTAAAATAATCTTCGAAATCTACGACTCTCCGAGGGTAAAACGTTCCGAGAGTTCTTTATATCCTCTCTTCCTCTTTTTCCCGTCCTTTTTCGTAATAAAATCCGCGTATTCTTATATACCGAGTACCTTTACTTTCTACGGAGTATCGAGATATATAACCTATATAAGGGGGAAGTTAGATTACT
>AFIV01000704.1:0-19788 GCA_000223765.2 Zymoseptoria ardabiliae STIR04_1.1.2 | reverse complement strand
CAGAACTTTCCACTGCATTCCAAATGAGTTCGTTCTCCTTCATCCGGACCGCTTCTGTTCCTTTTCAATCCTGCGTAATTCCATCTCGACCAACTTTACACATACATCCGCCACGTCCTGTCCTGTTCTCCAGGTACGTGCCGTAATGCCGTTTCGCTCCAGCACGTTCCTCGCGCGGTCCCAGCGTTGTTTCCACAAGAATTCCTTCTTGCTCACTCCTTCTCCTGGTGTACTTGCGGCCGAGTCGCTGTCGTCCCAACCACTTCCGGACATGCGGTTCGCCGCCTGCTGCCGCGGTATCGAGGACAAGTTGCGCCGCGGAGGGGGCGGAGGTGGTACCTTTGACGCACCAAGAGAGGCGTCTGGAATGCTGAGATCTTCCATTGACTTTCCCCACGTTGTCGGTCGCGCCAATGGTGAGCCAGGCTGGCTATTGCCTCTGTTATGATAAACTGAACGCGGCCTGGGCTGGCTCGGAGCACCGTCTTGTTGCCAGTAGCTACCTACCATCGGCCGTGCTTTGGCGAGGGTGTCCTTTGCTAGCTCCCGATATGTTCGTGGTGGTCGGTCTGGTAGCGGCGGCGGAATTTTCCTCGTCGACTCCTGCCTCGTCACCTGCGAGAGAGGAGAGGGGTGGTGTGTCTGTACAGTCGGCGTCTTGACTGCGCTGGAAGGCTTTCTGGGAATCGGGGGCGGTGGTTTGATGGACCCGCCTGTATGCTGACTACGAATGGAGCTCGATGATGGCGGACTACGAAGGGCGGATGGTTTTGGAGGTGGAGGTGGCGAAAGAGCGGATCTTGGCTCTTCCTTCGTCTGAGCTGGCTCCTTGGTCTGTGTCGATGTCTGCGCGTGCGCGTGAGATGAAGGAATGTCCGTCGAAGGTTCGGAAAAGTCGATCAAGTCTTCTTCTTGCGCAGTCGTACTCTGAGACGGCCGAGACGGAAGCGCCGGCCGCGAGCTTCCACTTCCTTGCCGGCGATGGAACGGCTCAGGGGCAAGTGCATCTGGATTGATGGATCTTCGCGCTTTCCGCGTTTCTTCTTCCAGGTCCTGCAACGAGGCGGCAATCGCTGACTTCAAATCTGCATCATCGTCCTTGATGTCGTTTGGACGCGAGAGTCTCTTGGATCTACTGAGAGCATTACCGCCCTGATTCCATGAAGAATCGCGATTGTGGTTATTTGCGCCACCTGGACTTGAGCTAGGATCGAAAAATCCTGTTCGGACAGATGTAGTCACATCACGAATGAAGATGCCAATGACTTGACCCGGCCATTCCTGAAGTGTCAAATTAGCGAAGATCCACGAAGAATTGCGGTCTGAGCACTTACCAAAGCCGTTTCTGTATAAATTTCAAGATCAGCTTCTCCACTGTCACCGACGAGAATGAACTTTCTGTCAGGAAAGTCTCGCATTAGCTTATCCAAAGAAGACTTTTTGCGCTCTGCGACAGGCTCGAAAATCCCCTGCAGCATGCCACTGTATTGCTTCAGATGGAACGAGCCTTGTGGAAGGTTTGCCAGCTTAAAGTAGCTGGTCAGGACCGGATACATCTGCCATGGCGAATTGGAGACGTAGTGCAACTTCACGCCCATTTCGTGTAGGGTCGTGTACCATTCCCGGACGCCTTCAATCGTTAAATCTCCCAGCTCCCGCACGAAAGCGTTCCGGAATATCTCTCGCGCACCAGCACTGATGGCCGAATGCTTGATGGTGTCATCAATGTCGCTGATCAGACTCACGCCATGTGGTGCTGTGACAATTACTTCTTCCGTCGCAGACAGCTTTTCCCCCGCCAACACGCGCACATGTGTCGGCACGAAATCCAGCGCAGCGCGAAATGAAAAGTGTCCCGAAGAATCCGTATATACAGTCTGTTGTCTCGAAGCCGATTCATTGTAGAAGAATGCGCTGATGGGCGTGTTGGCCAGAGGGTTCGCCATGAATGGTTTCAACCGGTTGATGAGATGCATGTTGGCTACGGCGAGCTCTGAAGATGTCATTTTGCCGGGCTGCTGCCATGAGTTCCGGCTTTGAACAGGAGTAATGGTGCCTAAATCGGAATCTTGAGAGGAGATCGTGCTGGCATAGGACGAACGCTGGCGGCCTCGGTCAAGCGAATCGCTGAGAGACGTGCTATCGGCGTCGAGGAACCGGCCGGGATTTTCAGAGAATTGGCCCCTATCGGCATAACGCTCCTCCTGCTGACCCTTGCGGACGATGTTGTCGGCCTCCAGAGCAATCAGCTCTTGCTCCTGCTGCGTGACACGAGATTCTTTTGACGGACTGGAATTACGACTCGGGGCGGCGCTCGAGGGCAGGCCAGAGAGTTGTCTTGCAAGCCCGATTACTAGTCGCTGTTTTCTCGTGTTCTGGCCTCTGTGCGGAGTGTAGATCCAGCCACGCACGTCCACATCGACCACAGCATTCAAGTCTTCCTGCTTTGACCATTCACGCCGCCAGTATTCCTCCTCGGTGATTTCTTGCCCAGGAGTCGCGGTGGTTTGCTACATGCTGTCAGCATTTGCGGTAGGCGGTTGCCACATATGCTCCCTGTGAGCGTAGCTCACCTTACTTTTCACATGCCTCCTGGCGTAGCTGGGGAACAGTATCATCTCCTCATTGCCACTGCGAATGACTGCAGCATCGGGGAAAGCTCCTGGACCATCCTCCACCATATCGTGGTTGTCCCGTTCTCCCTCACCTCCCAAATAGTTCTGACCCATTTCTTTTGCAGCTTTCAAGTACCCTGCCAGTCTCTTTCGTCGCCCTCCAGACTCGCCATAGCCCACGCCGGCAGAACTGCTGCCATTTCCAGGTCCCAGATAGGCCATGTTGATTGGTTCCGAGCCAGACACATCTTTTGGGCGTGATCGCTCTCTGCTAGATCGAGTCGCCGGCGGCTGCTAGATCGAGTCGCCGGCGGAGAATTCTGCCGACGCGCGAGATACTGGTAGATATGGCTCTGCGCACGTTGCCGGAGAGATGGCTTGAGCGTGTAGCGGAGGGCGGCCAGTCCAGGCCAGCGGCTCACGGGGCGTCGGATGGACGGACGCGGTCTGCCATGGACGCCGATTAGTTTGAGAAAGGATCTCCAGAAGGGCGCCACCTTGAGGAGATGCAGTGGACTAGACGTGTCGTCTGCACATGAGTAAGAGAGAAGCCCAAGGTATAGAAGATGGTGGGATTGGTCATTGAGTTTGGGTGCTGGCATGGCCTTGCTCCCTCAGGTCCAGACCTCACCTCACGTCATCCCTGCTCGAAACAAAACACCCCTGCACAGCTGTAACCTTTAACGTCAGCTGCGTTGAGCGAAACGGCATGTTGCTGTAGACTACCGAACGCGTCAACCATGACTCGATATGCCGACAGCAGAGCGACAGCACACAGCATCAACGACGTCCGAATATACAGAACTGCCAGACAGTCGGCGGGCGATATGGACACACCAGATGCATCTTCCAAGCTATGTTCCAACGGCTAGCATTCTCAAGACACGCCATCTGCAACTTCGTGCACGTCGTTGCTGCTGATGCTCGTAGCTACGATCAGTATGGCAATGGAGGATCCTTGGATGGTTTGCAGCGTTATTGGCCGCTGCAGGACCGACGAAGTCAAGTACACTGCGCGGCTCGGTATGTTCACCCGACAACACCTCTGCGGTTTTGGCCGGCCATCAACACTGCCAGCATAGACTATGAGAGTGCCGCCGCTCGATCTAAGACCCTTTGCCTTTTCTGATTGCTCAAACTACCTATCTTTTTGGAGCTCTTCTCGAGATCATTGCACAATGCCTTGAACTGACTACAATACATTTGTTGCCAAGCGCGAGCTCAGACCTATTTGGATAAGGATATCATCAAGCATATAGCCAACATCCGGGGTTTGAAGTTGAACCACTTCAGCGACTGACATCAGCAGCTGAGTATAACCCTTCTGTACCTACCCAGCTCCCCTGCAGCACACAACCACATTGCTCGTTCTCGGCGATATGCGGTTCCTGCAAGTAAGCCTGCATTCCCATCCCAATATTGCCATGTCCGCAGAGCTGACTGATCTCCAGCTCATCCCCTTCGCCTTGCTGGCATGTCCGGTTTCGGCTGGCCCTAGACTCCTCGAACGTCAATCTTCCAACGATGTGATATCTGGGATGACTCCAACCTCAGCAGATAGACGCCAAAAGGCAGCACTCGCTCGCGCTACACCCGCCTGTACTGCTGGACACGTCGTGCCCGACGGTATGCCTCCCCCTGTCTGCAAAGACCTCCGCGCTGAACGTTTGTAGAACGAAACTGCGGCGAGATCGCATCTGTCCACGCGATTCAATTGCCAAACCAAAAAGAAGAATTGTCATCCGATTCGAAGCAATGCGAACGCATCCTACGGAAATATGGCCTCTGCCCGGTTCACACTCGCACGACAGCGACTCCCCCTGCTTTTCCGACTTTTCCGACAATTGAGGCCCAAGCAGTCCTCATGGGCCCTCCCGCCGGTTCCGGTCTATCACTGGGGGACCTCGACTTGGCGCAACCTATGATGGTGATACATACTATCTCGAAGTCCGATGTCTCACGGTTGACCTACACACTTGGGCTAGAACGTCTGCCCGGCCACGGACGATTGCTGTAACGCATACACGGGTCGAAACCGTCATAGTCACCTCCTACGCCTCACCTACAATGAGCGAGGCTGGTGCTGGACCATGATCGAGCTGTGCTCAGTGGCATCTCGCTGTTCCAGAAGACCACTGCTTGTAAGCCAAGTTATCGGTGTCGCTATCTGGCCATCAACGGATCGAGAGTCCAACCTCGGGAGTCTGGCAAGTGCGGCGAGGCGACTACCATGTCAAGGCGTACTAACGGAATTCCAGCGGGACGCGAACAAGCATGCTAATCTTACATCGTGCTCCGTCGCGAACACACCAGACAAAACGGAAGAAGTCACCCCATGACATGAGCGAAACGCGGAAGTGCTAGCCCTGATTCTGAGCTGGTCCATGCGGACTTGTACGCTGCGAGAGACACCTTTCCTCCTCTCGGCTACCATTCCCAGACCGCTGGGATCAGATTTGGAGGGAGCTGGTAGACTGAGGCATGATGCCGCTGCTGAAGCACTATGCCTCACGATATTCGATGGCACTTTGGCGCTCTTGCACGCCTCAGTCGACGAACGCATTTCAAGCCGACGTTCACCTTTGCCACTCTCTCATCTCCCCCCAGTAATATCGACGATACTACCAGTCATGTAGCGCGACTCCTCGCTGAAAACATGTAAGCTGGAGAACCCAATCGTCCACGACTCCAAACATACCTGAACAGAAATGCAACCACATCAGCAACCTCCTCCGGCGTGCCCATCCTCCCAAGCGCAATCCTCTCCTCCTGAGCCTTGACCGCCGCAGGCCCAGCAACGACACCCGCGTTGGTAGGCGTGTTGATATATCCTGGTGCCACCGCGTTGACTCGGATGGCTTTCGGCCCAAGCTCGAGAGCCATTGCCTTGGTGAAGCCAACGATGGCCCATTTCGTAGCACAATCTGGTGCACACAACAAGGTCAACTCCCCATGATACAAACCCAGCGTATTTTAGAAGATCGATACTTACAAATCGCGTACTCAGCTGCCGCTGTAACGCCCATGGTCGAGCTGACGTTCACGATGCTTCCGCCCTTGGGCAGATGTGGAATACCTGTGCATTGCATAGATCGTCAGCAGAAGCCGGGGAACACATCATCCACATCACTGCATACTTGCGCGGGTGATGTTATAAGTTCCCTTCAGATTCGTATCCACAAGCTTATCCCAATACGCATCCGTCGTGTCCGTCAATGCAAAGGCGGTTGGGTTCACGCCGGCACAGTTGAACACCATGTCGAGCCGGCCCAGCTTCTGCACGACATCGGCCACGAATGCATCGCATGCTTGGGAGGAGGCGACGTCCAGGAGTGATGTCAGATGATCACCGCCGCAGAGCGTGTTGGTTTCGGCTAGACCAGCCTCGTTGATGTCGGAAATCGCGAGGGCAGCTCCTTGAGAGGCGAGCTTGATTGCCGTACTTCGACCAATGCCGCTCGCGGCTCCAGTAATCAAGACTACCTTGTTCGCGAAGCGAGTTGTCGCCATTGCGATGCCAGTGGTGTGAGAAGTCCTTCCTTGAGGCCCGAAAGCTTTGTTCAGTGGCGAGGGAGTTCGGGAAGGCGAGACCACTCCTCTGTTGTCTTGACTCTGGATCTTATGCCAGCAGTATTTCTAGATGTGACCGGCGAGATGAATAGATAGAGCGATCGATAAGATGTGTTCACTGCGATGCGGGGCCATGCTGTGGGTCAAAGGTTAGGCGGAGATAGGCCGGCGTACTGAACTTTGAACCGTGACAGTAAATGAAGGTCAACAACGATGCATTGCAAGATTGCATCGTACATATGCAAACTCTGAGCACTGTCAAGACCGCATGTATAGACAATGTCGTCCATCTCTGCCGATTTGAGATACCACCAAGAACTATTTCGCAGTTCTCATCATCAAATGCCAATTCCGTCGTTACTTCTTTGCGCGGCCTTTGCCTTTGCCCTTCTTCGGTTTCTCCTCTTCCTCATCTTCGTCGTCGTCGTCGCCTTTGGCACCTTTCTTCTTCTTGCTCGCGCCGGCTTTGGCGGGAGCCTTCTTCTTCTTCGGCTGCTTGACGTACTTGTCTTGGCTGAGATCGAGCTCTTGATCTTCATCTTTGACATCTGCATCATCGGGAGCCTCGTCCTCGGATACTTCAAACGCTTCCTCCAAATCGGGCTTATCCTGAGCAGGCGCTTTCTTCGGGGCCACCACCTGCGAAGCCTTCATGAACGGCAGTGGGTGAGACTGCTGATTGTACCTACACATCCTTGTTAGTGGACTCGATCCTCGTCAGCTGGACACTCTATGCACTTACAACCGGGTAAAGGTCGATTTGGCCTGCGTCTCGATCTTGATCTTCTCCATGTCGGAGTCGCCAACACCCAGTTCCAAGATAGCATCCCAGTCCTCCTTTGTCAAGAAGTATGAATCCATCAGTTCGATTATCTCCGGCACGGCCTCTTTACCGTCCGTCTGAAGCTTCTTGACGAGCTTCTCGAACAAGAGTGGCATATATGTCTGTCGTATCTCGTGACGATCCGCGGACACGCGCAGGCGCATGTGGCCCTGAATCTCCTTAATGAAACGCGAGAGCTTTCCTTGGTTGGAGTTTTTACCCAGCCACGCGGTAAAGCGTGTTTGATGGCCAGCCAGGGTGCCGTACACAAAGCTTGCGGGACGGACAAAACTGAAGATAGCATGCGCTGGCATCAGAGACCATTGCTGCTGGCTGCCATGAATCATGCGATCAACGAGATCACCATCGCTGATAGATTCCGCTGCCTTGCTGACGAGGTCCAATTCTGCCAGCCTCTTCGTCCTGGGGTTACTATTGAAGCGGTTCGAGCGCTGCGGATTCGAACCAAGGTAATTCTCCTGCAACATGAGAGGCGCAAAGTCGTGATCGTTGAAGTAAAGCTCCGTCTTGTCGTTCAGCGAAGAATTGGCCGCGGGATTGAACAGTCCACCGCCGAGGATCTTACCAACCATGTCCCAGGGCTTCAGAATGATGTGCTTCTGCCAGGCTTTACTCATGTCCTTGCTGTCCTCGTACGAGAGATTCTGCGTGTCGAGTTTTGCGGTGCTGATCATGTTGACAACTTGGCGGATATCGGCGCCAGAACCCTCGATCAGCGCGTTGATAACATTCGCTGGCATCTTGAGGCCTTCGCGGTATGCGATGGTCGTGATTCGACTGCGAATCATGTCGGTAGTCGGCCGGCGGAAAGGCACATCATATGTGACGAAGTCGAAGGGCTTCATCTTTGGCAGTTTGCGATCATTGCAGATGAGGATCATCGGGACCTGTGTCTTCTTGCACACAGCAGCCAGTGCACCGACACCGCCACGATCACCTGCACTCATGCCGTCGACCTCATCCATGATGAGCACAAGCTTCTTTTTTGAAGCCGCCACGTCATCAACACCGCGAGAGAAATAGCCCATCAAGGAGGTGGTGGAGAGGACGCCTTTGAGACCTGTCTCCACCAGTTTCTTCGAACGCGTGTCTGATGCGTTAGACTCCACGATATCGTACCCTTCGAGCTTGGCCACCAGATGAGCGGCGGTGGTTTTGCCAATACCAGGAGGACCGTGAATCATGATCGCTCTGTGGGTGCCGCTCCCGTCCTTTCCAGGCATCTTGAAACCCGTCCTCTGGTTCTTTGGGAACATGCGCAGCCAGGTCTGGATCTTCTCGACTTGAGTCTTGTTGCCGCAGATTTGGTTGAGCGATTGAGGCGCGTATCGAACTGTCCACAGCCTGGAGTCGGGAGCATCTGGATCGATCGGAGCCTTGGCTTTTTGCGTGGCGGACTTGGTCACGGATGAAGATGCTTGGGCAGCCTTTGCAGCTTGTGCAGCTTGTGCAGCTCGTTGGACCTTCTCCTGACGGTCCATTTCAGCAGCAGCCTCGCGCACCTTCTCTTCTTCCTTTGCAATCTTCTCGGCCTGTTTCTCGGCAGCGGCGCTGTCTCCGCCATTCGCAGGTAACTTCTGAATCAGCGCAAAAAGACCGTCCTCGTTGATGACCTTCAGTTTGTAGTTCTTGATCGTCTCGAGTTTCTTCGGTCCAGCATCCTCGCCAAGGACAACATAGCTGGTCTTCTTCGACGGAGCGGTGGTGACCTTGCCGCCGTACTGCTTGACAAGATTTTGGCCCTGCTCTCTTCCAAGACGCGACAGCTGCCCAGTGAATACAAAGGTAAGCCCCGCCAAGCAGTTATCTTGCCCCGATGGAAGATCCGAAGGGTCGACTGCTCCTGCTGGCACAGCCGGGTTTGCGTGTTGTCCGAATTGAAACTTCTTCTTACCCTCTCCAACATCGTCGTCCTTCGGCGGGGGAGGTGGAGCGTCGATTGTGGGAATGCTGGCAAAGATGGCCTTCAGCTCGGCACTGTCTTCGACCTCTGCTTTCTTCTGCTTCTTCGCAGCCGGTGCCGTCTTCGCAGGCGACGCGCGCTTCTTCGCCGGCTTTGCCTCTTCGACTTCGAGATCCAGGTCATCCTCGTCACCCATTACAGCTGATTTTCGCTTTTTGGTACTCTTGCCCGATGTCTTCTTCGTTGGCTGATGTTCCAGGACATCCTCGTCCTCGTCGGGCACAACAAAGTCCTCGTCCTGGTCCACATCTTTCATGTCCGTGTCACGATCTGGTTCGAAGTCGTCTTCTTCTTCGTCCTTTATCTTCTTCTGTCTGCCGTTGCCATTCTTCTTAGGCACTATCACTGCGTCCTCGTCGTCACTGGCCTCCTCGTAGTCATCGCCGAGGCGTCGACCAGTAGCGGCACGGGATTTGAACACGTCCTCAGCAGCGTCTTTCATGTCATCGTCAGGAAAGTCGTTCGCGTCTAGTTCTGCGTAGTTCGACTCCTTCTTGATACGTGTTGAGCTCCTCCCATTCGGTGTAGCTTTCGCGGCCTTGCCTTTTGACGCAGCCTTCTTCTTTGGCGTCTCTTCCTTGACACTACCTCCAGTACCGGCCCTCTCACGCGTCTTTGGTCGCATGGCTTCAGAGCGTTTGGGCTTGCCAGAGCCGAAGAAATCATCTGCAGTCGTCTCTTCCGCCACGGGGTCTGGTTGCTTTGCTTTGGCCTTTGAGGGTGTGGACTTCTTCTTGGTTACTGGTGCGTCTTCGTCGTCTTCGTCATCGTCGACAACCTTCCTCGCTCGGCCGCGCTTCTTGCTGGGTTCGTCAGGCTTCGAGGGAGTGGGAGCTGCGGTGCCAGCAGGTTTGCCCCCGAAGAAGGAGCGGATGTCGGAAGGCATTGCGGGAAAATGCTTGTGCGATGAATTACATGAGTGAAATGAAAGAGAACGCTCAAGAGTGCGCGAGAACCAGGCGGCAAACAAGTGGGCGGTGGAAGGTGGATTGGGCAGTCGTGATGATACGTGAGGTACTTAGCTTAAGTTGACGCGCCGCTTCTCGCGACTGCCAAGGCCGATATAGTCCTCTAGATCTCGGAAGTCCGACCAAAGCTTGATGAGAGGGTGAACATCATCTCGAACAAGTTTCCGTCTCATCACCACCACAAATACTCACTCACTGCTAAGCTTGATTGGAGACTAAGAATCATGGCGACCATTTCAATAACCGGCAGATCCCCGATACTCACCTCCATCACCACACGCGCCACTTGTGAGCCTCTTTCTCCTGCATGGCCCTCGTTTTCAATGCTAATCACAACCGTTATAGCCCTTCATTCCGCTCTTAAGTCTCTCTGCTCGCAAGCGCAAACACAATCACGTACATTCTCCACCACTCGACCGACATGGAATTGGCTGGCGCCCAAAGCCGGTGAATCGACAAAGTCCCGCAAAGGCCGATGCAAAGTTCCGACCGGTGGCAGCGTAAAAGGGACAACCCTCGTCTGGGGAGACTACGGCATTCGATTGAAGGATCATGATCGTCGCATCAGCGCGTCTCAACTGAAAATTGCCGATGAAACGATCAAAAAGCGCCTGCGTGGCATGAAATACCGACTATACCACCGTGTGGCAGCGAATATCGGAGTCTACACCAGCGGGAATGATCAGCGAATGGGAAAGGGAAAGGGTTCGTTCGACTACTGGGCAGTGCGGATGCCTGTGAGCAGGATTTTGTTCGAGTTGAAAGGAGATATCCACGAGCAAGTGGTGCGGGATGCGATGCGTCTTGCAGGCAACAAACTTCCTGGCATGTACGAATTCGTCAAAAGAGGAGATCCACCTGTCATGGGCATTACGAAATTGACAAATGGTGTAACGGAGGAAATGCTGCGGAGACCGCGTCAGCCAATACCCGCGCCGAGTCTGGATTCGACCGCGAACAGAATGCCGTCCACGACGCCTTGAAGAAAAGCGAGGATCACGCAACACTATTGTACATTTTAGCATCCGGTAGCCGCAGGAGAACCGACGGTCGAATGGGCCTATCAAGGCTTGGCATCGTTGTTGTGTTGGAGAGAGTGAATGAAAGATCAAAACCGCGCTAGACGCACAAGACCTGTGACGCCTGCCGACTCCAATTTCGCCTATGTACATGGTATCCGGACAAGTGAACGAAACTCGGGTTCGACATGGCGCGACTCTGGACAAGGTTGAAAGCAAAGGTCAGCACGATCAGAAAGCCCCGTGCGCGATCCCCCCTAACGAGCCAGACCGCTCCCGATCATCTTAACGTCAACGATGTGCGCAGCGCATGCGAGACGACGGGGACAAGCTGGGAGCTTCTCGATCACAGCGAACACGATATCGAGGCCATCGACAGCGCCAAAGCGCGGAGAAGGTCTCAACTCATAGATGAGCTGGAGGCAGACCGTGATCGATTGCAAGAGGACAGCTATCTGTTCGGCTCCGTTGCTCATCGTCCAAGTAACGTTCATCGATCCGGAGGGATATATCTGGTCCGGAGCGAAGAGAGTGACGCGAAGAAGTCATTGGACGAAGCATTGCAACGAGAGAACAAGGCTCTGAGGAACGACATTCGCCTTCAGCAACAGACCATCAATCAGCGCAACGCGGAAATCGAGCGCCTACAAGTAGAAAACTCCGAGATCAAGGCCGAGGTGTTCCTCCATCAGGTCGCCAGCAATCAGCAGGGCGCTGCGCTGGAACAACATCGAATTGCTGCCGAGCAAATGAACGCCGAGCTTCGCTCAGCGCATGGCCAGATTCGAACTCTCACCAGACAGCTCAGCTTCGCCGGCGCTACCAACGTTGTAACGAGGAACGAGACCATGTCGCTCCTGCGCCAAGCCAAGAATCGCGAGAGACTACTCGAGGAGGCCAGAGAAGAGATCCTGCAGACCAATCGCCGCAGCGCTGAGATCCAGCGCAGCAACGCTCACCTGCGCAACGAGTTTGAGGAGATCTACTCCCAACACGTCCTTTTCATGTCGCATTGTGAGCAGATCGAAGAGGAGGAATCTCAAGAAAGCAAAGATGCGACCCTCGAACAAGCTCCGCCGAGCAAGGTCATCCCACCACTGGAGACGACAGCGAGCTGATTTCCAGAAACGATCCCCAACACGATGGTCGAATGCGTACGCAGTGGGTACAATGAACTTGGATAATTGTCGAATTCGTGGTGTGGTTCAGGGAGAATGCCCGTCACATCCAGAAGACACGCTGCCACGCTACGTACCGTCCACACGGACAGAGAACGCCCAGCTAGGTTCCGTATACTTTTGAAGACATTTTCGTCAACCTCTCTGTATGCCGAGCTCTATGCCTTGCTACACCCCCAGTGCTCTCCACAATATGTCTTGCACCCGCAATACTCTCCACAATATGTCTTGCTGATGTGCCTTTCCACATGTCGGAACATTTTACTCGACCGTTTTGCTCCCGTAACCAGGTCAGACGTGCGCCGTGGAGCTGGAAGTTGAGATTCGATATTCGGAGCCGGAGCTTACCTGGAAGCTCTTCAACATGATGGACCTGATGCAGACCCATAGCTTTCTCCATGCAGGATAAACCGGTGAAGGCTGTGGTTGGACGCCCACAAAACTTATGTATCACCACAAAGCATAGCGCCGAAGACGCCAAGCAACGATACTGTTTCGCGAGGAATGGTCGTTGACACATAGATAGCGATGCCTTTCATTCGTCTGCTGGTTTCCCTCGTAGGCCATGCTCGTGCCAGTGAGTTGATCCTCTTGAATGCGTCACGATGGAACTTCCTACCGTTTGGACCACACTGACCTCCTTGCTCATTTTAAACAGCTCAGCAGTCCCTCATCAGGTCGGTTGGCAAAGCGGACATTTGAGGCTCTGGGTCACAAGACTGCGGCATTCTAGCCGAGCATGATCACCGTCATTGGGAACCTGTCCATGCCTTGACCTGTCTACATGATACTCCTCAAGTAGATCGAAGACCAGCCGAGATAGAGCCTCACATAGCTGCCCGTGTCGCATGAGCGTCCGAGCTGTTCGCTCACCTCTAACTTGTTGTTCCAAACGCTGCGATGTCCGGCAGCAGTAGTGACTCTGGTAGCTCCAGTGACACCTCAGACTGCTCCAAGAGACATCCCCGGCCACAAGTGGCGTCTACTTTGGCCCCTCTGGGTAACCTTCGGATCCAGCGGATGGTCGACGATCCAATGTGGCAACAGGACCCGCGAGACTTCCAGCAAAGAGTGAATGTTGCTCGATATTCCCTGCCAGCGCAATCGTCGGCGGCTTCAAGAGATTCCGCAGCGTCAAGGTCATCGTCCATGGCTCTCAGCGCCTCGTCTCGCAGTTCTTACTATGCTCCGATGGCAAGTCCTCCGTCTTTGACCGGATCTCGATCGACACTCACCTATCGTTCCTCTGCCCAGACTAGCCGTGCTGAATCACTGCTGCGCTCGACTCAGGATCTTCTCGAACAAGGTGAAGGCGACGTCCTCGAATGCCCCGTACCACGTAGCTCGGCGAACTGGCATTGTTGCTTCGGGTTTCTTGGCTGTCGCGAGACTTTCGACAGCAGATCGTCATGGGATATCCATTGCCGAGCCCACTTTCACGGCCAGCTGCCTCGGACTGTGCAATGTCCGTTCGAGTGCCAGTGGTATCTCACAGCAACTTCTGGACACGAAGCTTGGCAGCAGAGGTGGACACACATCATGGACCAGCACCCGCATGGTGGGCAGATCTCCGGCAGACCTTCGACCAGCCTGATCCAACATCTGTGGCGTCAGAGAATCATCTCCGACGCCGAAGAGCAAGAGCTACGGTCGCACGGCTTCCTTCGGCATGCCAGCATCTATCTCCAATCCCACAATACCCAGAGTGATCGCCGGGAACGGGACCACAGAGGGACACGGTTCAGGAGGTGTGGCACGACCGGATACTTCTACCCTGACGGCTGACTGCTGCAGCTTCCGACAGAGGATGATCGCTGGCGCCGGTGCGCTCGCAAGGCAATGTTGGTTATGGTGATGCGAATGAATGCTTCTTTCCTTGGTGCCTGATGTTTTCAACGGCGCTGATGGCGGTCTGCACGACGAGGTTGATTGCTGGAGGAAAGCGTTGACTGACAACTTTTGCGATGATGTTTCGTGCGGGCGACATTCAGATTGCAAGGCGCCATAGCCGGGGTTTTTTTTTGTGGATTGTTGAAGTCGGTGGATGGGCCGGAGAGTCAGCAAATGAATAGCAAAGTCGCGGTTGATCGACCAGACCCTTGACCGCGCGACATCAAATGCCACCAGTCGAAACCGTTTGCGATGTGAAGTGCTCTTGTAATGTAAGAAGTGCTGTGCTAATCGCAGAGGTCAAATGACGTCCTGAGTCGAAGTAGAGTAAGGAAACCATGAATGAACAAAAACGGCACTCCTCCCGAGAAATACTTACCGGCCTGATACCTTTAGCAGTGCAGTCCGCCCAGCTGTCTGCCTTCGAGGCGAACGAGGGATGCACATGCCCACTCAAGTACAACCTGCTACAGACGGCCCGAGCTGCGCCTCATGAGGCCACCCAACTACTGCACGTCCATCACAAAGACGCCACGAATAGCAAGGTCGATACTTGTGATCCAAATCTCGCACGTCGTTTCCCATAATATGCTGTGATTGGTCTATGCTGCCCCTGCTTCGAGTTCTGCGATCCTCTTCTCCCACTCAGGTACTGCCCTCAATTGAAGGTCAAGCTCTTCTTTCTCGTCCTCAAGCTGCAAGCGAGTCTCCGCGTCCAACCGCGTGAAGACATATCCGCCCTGTCCATCGAACTGAAGGATCCAGCCGTGGTATCTCCACAGTGACCGCCGATGTGACACGGTCATCAGGGTTATGTCTAGACTCTTCGCCTCATCGTACATGATCCTCTCCACTTCCGGTGTCAGCGATGACGTGCACTCGTCAAGGATCGCGTATTTCGGTTTGTGGTAGAACAATCTCGCAGCGGCGATTCTTTGTTGGAAGCCCGTACTCAAAGCGTCAGCCCACTCGTGCTCTGCACTGAGGGCCGTAGTGTAGTCAGCACGCGATGTCGAGTGGCTTTGTTCGAGCAAACTTTCCAAGCCGATCTTCTTCATAATGTCGACGAGGTCTTGATCAGTAATTCCCTTTGCTCTCATGTCAAGCAGGTTGTCCGGATAGAGGACTTGCTGCCGTAGGGTTCCCTTGCTCAAATACGGTCGTTGTGGAACGTAGAAGATGTCCTCGCTGCTTGGTTTGCGAACCATTCCGCCGTATACAGGCCAAAGACCTCCAAGGATGCGGAATAGACTGCTCTTCCCGCAGCCATTCGGGCCGACAATCAGGAGGTGGTCACCCCGGGAGATGTGGAATGACAGAGCCTTGACAAGTACGTCGCCGTTGGGCGACACAATGGGAACGTTCTCGAACTTGATGTCCTCCCCCTCTTCCATGTCGCCCCTGCCGCTCAGAACAGCTGCGTTTGCGTCTGTAGAGGCCGAGGACACAAGAGCTTTCTCGAAATGACCTTGCTGTATATCTTGGATGACATCCAGAAGCATGCTCACTCTGCTGGTGTGGCCGGCCAGCTCCGACACCTCTTTGAACGAGAATAGCAATCGGCCTAGGGCATCAGAAGAGGACATTAAAAGTCTCCGATTAGTGATGAAAGACTCGGTTCTGTCACCAGCACTACTGCCGCCAGGAACGGCACCCGGTAATTTAAAGAACACGGGAACACTGCACACAGTTGTCGTTAGCGGGCTCTTTGACGACTGCCCGAGGACGAAACGATAAACTTACGAGCAAAGTAGCAGACCGAGTGCACCCCATGTGTACTTCACCACGAACTCTTCCAGAACTCCGTGATAAAGTCGTCTTCGCAGTATCCGGTTGACGTGCTTGATAAGGGTAAAGTAGCCTTTGTCCACATTATCTTTCTCCGCCTCGTGGCCATCATAGAGGGCGATCTCTTCGCTAAAGTTGATGAGGCGGGAATGTGCCGCCCTGAACTCGCCTTCCAATTTGGCTTCCTCTGCGACGAACTTGCCAAAGGGAGGTGTCAGAGCGCGCATGAGACTTGCGCTGACCTGAATCATCAAGCTCATCGCGAAGAGACCCTCGCCGCCGACACTTCGTGAGAGTGACCAGTTGTAGATGACCAGATCGAGAATCGGTTTCGACAGGCTCGAGTACAGTTCCGCGAGGCTGTTTGAGAACTTCGTAACATCAACTGTAATCAGCTGATCCGCGTTCTTGATCCGATCGTCCAAGGCGGACAGCGTGTAGAAGGTCATATCGCCGAGGTACAGTTTGTGTATGTGGTTCGTCAATCGTGTACGGTAGGCCAACGAGAGACCGGTCTGGTGGTATTGCAGCATGCTGTTGGTGAACGTCGCCGGGACGGCCACGATCATCCACCATACCAGACCCTTGAGGAACGCCTTCCCTTTCCCTCGAACCAAAGAGCTCACGAGTTGTCCATCCAGTTCGGCCACGTAGAGGCTGATCAGTGTTCGCATCACCAAGAACACCGAATGGCTCAACAATAATCGAGCCTCCTTGCTCCGCCACGATGGTATACATATCTTCAGCAGCCGTCCCAATGTGCGAAAGAATTCCCTGTTGAGCTCGACCTTTTTCTTGCCACTGCTCTCCTCCCGTCTCCCAGCTCCACCCTGTTGTGCTTGCACTTTGCGCCGTTGTTCTGCTGCCTTTTGTTCTTTGATGGCTCCGCGAACTCGATGCAGGAGCGCGACGACGAGCGCAGCATATACACCGCGAGATATGCGTGTCCGGTTGCGTATGTACAGGCTCGTAAGATCGCTCGCAAGCTGCTTCAACGACCGGGTCGAGAGTGGCTTGGACAGTGCTTGCTCAGCCATTATGGCGAGCACAGCCGGTGACGGCAGTCCGGTTTCCTAGGAGAGCTCTCGCCGATGTATGGATGAAGCCATCATGTCGAACAAAGTATGCGAGTGACGATCAAGACAAAAGCGTGAAGATGTTGTATCGTCTGCCAGCTTCTTTCACATGCTCACTGGAGCCAACCTTGGAAGCGGGCTCCGTCGAAGCCCCTCGGCCCGGGTAAAGCCGTAGTCTGGGGCTTTTGCCCGATGGAGGCATCGCAAAACATGCTGGACACTCACTGGCACAGTGCGCGTTGTCAATGTAAATGTATATACATTGACTCCACGGGTCAGAGACTAAGTGTTCAACACTACAGAACGAGTCTTCGACGGAACAGAGTGTTTATCGCAAGTTGGTATAGCACATCGATACATGCTCATGGGTTCTCCTGATGCTCGCCCTGTACCGCTGCTTAAGCCGATCGCCATGTTCTTCTGGCCGAAGACTTGCCATGATGCATTCGCATGCTCCTTGCTATCTAGTTGTAGTCGCCTGCGTCGGCACTGAAGAGGCATTCGGCCCAGAGCGTGCCATGTGGGGTTCTTTTGAGTGATCGAAGAGCACTGCCTGTCTTCCATGGCGTGAAATGTTGTCGAGGTTGCGTGACCGTCGAGATTGCGTGACTATCGACGAAAGCCACAACGCCGCGGTGCTCCAAGGCTTGCAGAGCGAAACACGAAGCCGCATCTCAGCTCAGTACATCTAATCCTGCGCCAGAGATCGCACTTCGAGCTTCTTGGGCTTCCGTGCTTTCTCTCGTTGCTGAGAGAGTTCCTGCTCAGTGACGCTAGGGGTTTGTGCTCTGACCTCCAGCTTACGAGGCCGCTTTCGCGCGGGCACAGTCGTTGCTAGCACGTCGGGCTCTGTGCTTCGTCGTTGCTGTCCGTTCTCAAACACAATGTCTGCTTCTGCAGCGCGATCTTGATCGAGCGAGGTACTGCTTGGGGCTTGGTCTTCGCCTTTGGGAATCTTGATCCACGGACCGTGAACGGCACCAACACCGCTTCCAATGACACCTCCAAGGGCGGTCGTAGGTATTGAGACAACACCACCTACAACAGTCCCAACAACAGTGCCCAGTCCAATGCCAACACCCGCGCCAATACCCCCTCCAGCTGCCAGGCCCTGCCATGCACCAGACTGGATCATCTTTGCAAACTTGCTCTCGCCATGAGCATCAACCTCTTTCCGGTACGCCTCTTTCACGATACGCTCACGCTCTTTCGGATCGGAGATGGTCGCGACCTTCTCACGTAGCATAGCCATTGCACGGTGTGGATCGCGGGCGGACGCCTCAGCGGTGATGGGCGTTGTGCTCTGCTGTTGCTTGGACGATGTCTCTGACGGCATGCTGACAGGATTCGTCGTTCAGGGCGTGTTTCAGTGGTTGTGTTCCTCCCTGATGGAGGCAATACTTACACCTTTGGCATGGGGCGATGGGCGTTGATCTGGAGCCGGCGATGGATGGTGCATCGTGCATCATCGTGCGACGTCCGACGGCCCAATTGGACCGTACCTTATGCACGGGATTGTACTGATCAAGGCATGGAAGGCCAGGGCTTGCTGCGGTGATGTAGCCGATTGCGCCAAGCCGAGGAGCCAACTTTACCTCACCTTCGTGTGGAAATACATCTCGCCTTCTTCTCTCGAGATGCACGGCACATGATAGCTGTCAGACAAATCAACGGCACATACACACACTCATGCTGTGATTGCTCGGAAGATGATCGGGCAGGCGAACGGTCTCATTGCCTCCGAGACAATCTCACAACATCGAGCGAATGCCCTGACCCTGCGACGAAGCCTCGACCTGCAACTTCGTCTGCATAGGGAGAAAAATCCTCCATGCGATGCTAACAGTCTCTTGAGAATCTCAGCATGGAGACTTGGACGAACTACAGCCACTGCTACGTTACCGGAGCTTGGCAATAAGCACACGCCTTGCAGTGGCAGGCAGTCCAGAGACGTGTATCCTTTGCAGCCCTTGAGCCCGATGCATTGTGGTCGGGGATGTTGGGACAAATCATCCGAGCCACTTGCTCATCTCCTTCCGGCCACTACTTGATCGACGCCGTATCGCCCGAAGCATTGCTGACCGCGGCATGTGCTGACAATCAGCAAAGCCAACTCGAAGAGGTTTCCTCAGCTGCCTTGAGATGCTTCGGTACTACGCTCAAGAGGATCTGGCCATACCATCAATGTTTCGTGCGATGCTTCCCTCCATATGGCCTGAGTGGCGCGAGGAATGTGCGAGGATAGCGAAGCGCAGGGCAAGGACTGTGGGCTACAGCAGGCGAAGTGGCACTCCTGCTCGATCTCATAGTTACACAGGCTACCAAGAGGTGGTAAATTCTCCGAGCTGTTGACACGCCATATGGAGACGGCTGCCTTCGAAGCCACGAACGCAAGTTCCCACCGAGTGAGTCCGCGATTGCTGTCTGTGTACACAAGGTCTTGTACCACTGCCTCCAGGGTCCCTCACCACGGAGACTTCCCATCGATCGTACGAGTATCCCGCCATTACGGCCGAGCATCATGGTCACTTCGCAGCTCACTGCATCGTCCAGCAGAGGCCGGACAGCATAAATAACCCTTTCGTCGCCCATTCTTTTCAGCGTTCCTCTTCCCACGTCAGCACACAAGCACATCCCCGCTCCCAAACAATTACTCCAACACGATGCTTTTCAAGGTAGAATCTCCCCCATCGTCAGTCCCTCCAGCTTCCTTGACTTCCACTAACAATCAAAGACTATTGTCGCATTCCTGATGCTCGGCGTCCAGGCTCTCGCTGATCCTGAAGCCGAACCTCAGACTCCGACTACTACTACAACCACTCGGACCCGTACCACCAGCACCACGAGCCCAACCGCCACTGCGACTCTTGCTTCCTT
>AFIV01000705.1:0-21895 GCA_000223765.2 Zymoseptoria ardabiliae STIR04_1.1.2 | reverse complement strand
GTCGCAAGCCTGACCGATATGGCTGTGGCTGCCGTGAATCGGCAATCTATCCCGTGGCGCATCGAGTTTGACAGGATCAGTCAATCGACCGGAGATGAAATGATAAGCTGCGCTTCAAAGCTTCGCGAAAGCCCTCCTAGCTACGACATTCCCCCGAGTCTGCGCAACAGGTGGGAACGGACAACGACTTCTCCGTCGCCGCAGCGCATGCTGCTCACTAGCGCCACCCTGATCGTTGTCCCTCGCAACCTCTGTTCACAATGGCAATCGGAGATCCTAAAGCACGTAGAGCCAGGTGCTCTGAACGTACTTGTGATGGACGACCTCAAAAAAGCTCTCCCTTCGGCGAAGGCTCTCTGCTCATACGATATTATACTTTTCGCTCGCAATCGGTTTGATCTTGAAAGCAAGCATGGGACAGATGGACATGGGCGGCGGATTGCCCGAACGCCGTTGGTATGTACATGCCCGTATATTGGAGCATCCCGAACCCGGGACTGTCACTGTCTGCGGGAGGATATGCTGTATCAGTCGCCACTCAAGAGCCTGCATTTCAAGCGACTCATCGTCGACGAGGGTCATTCGTTCTCTCAGATCAACACCAACGCCGTTATTGTAGCCACGCAGCTCGTCACGGCGGAGTGTCGCTGGCTGGTCTCGGGCACGCCGGCTAAGGATCTTCTGGGTGTCGAAGTCGACCTGTCTAGCTCGGAGATGGAGGGTCGCCAGTCAATGTTGGACCAGAGACGCCACTTCGACCCCTTATACGACCGCACTGGTGCAATAGACAGTTTAGGTGCTATCGCAAGCAGCTTCTTACAGATACAACCATGGGCGCCCGACTCGTCACGCCACAGCGTATCATTCAAGGAGCACATCTACAGACACGAAGACAGTCGACGCCTGACATACTCGGGTTTCTCGAGGTGTTTCCGGAAGACACTGGAACATATGGTAAGCTTACACGATGGGACGCTGGTAACAGCGGGAGATGCTGTTTACCTTCGTTGTCCAGAGATGCTGGCCATGCATTACAACATACACTGCAGATTATTCCTTTCGAACCGCCCCTGACTGACATGACTTAGGTTATCAAGACTCAGCCCAAAGACGTGGAGATCATGCTACCTCCCTTGAATCATACGATCGTCCGATTACAGCCTTCCTTTTACGACAAACTGACGAGCAACTTGTTCACACTCGTCCTGACGGCCAACGCAGTAACATCGGAGCGTACTGATGCTGACTATTTGTTTCACAAGAACAGCCACAAAGAGCGTATGGCACTCGTGTCAAATGTCCGTCAAAGCTCATTTCACTGGGTGGGTTTCGATGAAGCTGACGTCCGTGCAACGGCCAACACTAGCAGAGGCTATCTCGAGAAAGATCAAACCAACTGTGCCAAGGAAGACCGCGAGCTGCTACTGCGAACCATGGAGATGGCGGAAATGCCTGCATTGAGATCGGAAGGCTGGAAAGCAATGAGTCGATGTGACGAGCTAGGAATTGTGGTTGAGAACTGGCCTGACGAGAGCGCAAGTCACTGGTCTTTCGAGCAGTCGACAGACTCGTCACGTATCCTCACCGGTATATCGCAGCTGCTGGATGCGCAACGCTTTGTCAATACGCGCTGTGCGCAGCCAGATCCTGGAGAGGGCCTGGCCGGCGCTGGCATCAAAGCACTTGCATCCGCGCGCCAGCGCTCGCCGTTGATGAAACCGAAGATCGTACAGCAAGCGGTGGAAACCACTGGCAGCAGGGCTGCAGACACATTTGGCAAGTCCTTTGACCGTCCCCAGAGGAAAAGGAAGTCCCGTGCCAGCACAAACAGGGCCAAGGCTCAGCGAATGACAAGGTCAGGCATACCAACTTCGAGCTTTGGTGACGAGCCTACCCTCAAAAAGCGCCGATTACTGAACAACAAAGACTCCCGACCGGTAGCGACGATGTCCTTTCGGGTGACCAAACATCAAACGAAGCCGGCTTGCAACGGTGACATGCCAATGAAGCCATCTGTGAGTCAGCCTCTGATTCCCGCAGCAGTCGAAGGCGAAGAGGAAAGTCTCCCAATAGACTCGCCGTACGCACGAGGTCGTGTCGTCGGCACAACATCCGCGAAAATGTCATATCTGATTTCCTACATTTTAAAACACCATCAGGAAGAGAAGATCCTGGTGTTCTACGCCGGTGACGGCATTGCCTTCTTCATAGCGCAAATGCTGGAACTGCTAAACATCAAGCACGATATCTACGCCAGATCACTTCGGTCTGACCTACAAAGCGAATATGTCGTTCGATTCAACGAGACGCCGGACGTTCGGGTGCTACTGATGGACGTCAAATGCGGGGCTCACGGCCTTAATCTTTGCTCTGCATCGAGGGTGATCTTCGTCAACCCCGTGTGCCGTCCGTCCATTGAAGCACAGGCAATCAAGCGTGCGCACCGGATTGGCCAGACTCGCGCGGTCCATGTTGAAACGCTGGTCTTAGCCGGGACCATTGAAGAAGGGATGCTGGAGCGTGCCCAGCGTATGACCAACGCGGAACACATTGAAGCCAAGACGCTCGAAGATGATGGGGGCATTCGAGAAATCATTCAGAACGCGCGGTGCCTTCCGATTACCAGAGAAGAAGTGGAGAGTACCTGCTCAATGGCCGCGCTGGACGTGCCACAGCAGCTATGGGGGCGGCCGGGATGGAGCACGGGTTTTACAGTACCTCAGAAGGCAGTGCACTCATCCGCAGTGGGCCCAATGCACGAATATGGCAAGTTGTGTCCCAAGCAAGCCAGTTCACAGGAGGGACCACCGAAGAAGCGAGCGAGATTTGGTCCCCCGACGTTTGCCGAGCGAGCTATTGAGCCGGCGGGCTCAGGAGCAACGTCCACGGCCTCTGTGGATGAGAGGCCTGCTCAATGGGCGGAGGAGGGCGGAAAAATATGAGCGATGCCACGCCAGGAGTAGCCGTACCTGCACCAGCACCAGTGCTGACGACCTTTGGCTGAGTCTCAAAGGCCTGAATTGAGCATGTCAAAATACAAGGCGAGGAGGCAAGAATCTGGCATGACATACTCGAGCATAGATGTCACGTCCCCAGCGGCCTTTCACGAGTAGCTTTCGTTCACGAATTGTACCAATATATGCCACAACGCCTGTGCTTACCTTCTCCCGTGAGGTCGTCCCTACTCATGTGATGGTGGACATACAGCGTCTTGGGTTGGGACTTACAACAAGTTCCGTACCCATTGCTATGAAACCCTCCATGACCGAGACCAACACTCTAAGATCCATCAATTGACACGTTAACGATACAGCAGGTCATGTACTGCATCAGTGTGAAACATGCTACTCAAGAGATTGCCCCGATACGTAAGGCCGTTGTGCCAAGGTCGCTTCGCTTCCTCGATGGAGCAGCGGAGCTCAAAGCTTCGGCCTCTTCCACCATCAATCCTAGAACTACCATAGCCACCATAGCCACCACTCCACTGCACACGACCATGTGGAAGCGCTGAGCTCACCATCACTACCCCCATCACGTGCGCGCAGCAATAGCAACAATGGTCTTTCTCGAAATTGCGCGGGCCATCTACGACTACAGCGCCCAGAGCTCCGAGGAGCTCGATGTGCAGGATGGCGACCTTCTATTTGTCCTCGAACGCGGCGACGACGGCTGGTGGAAGTGCAAGAAAAAGGCTGCATCGGACGACGAGGACGAGCCGGAGGGTCTGGTGCCCAGCAATTACATCGAGTCCGCCCAGCCGACACATCACGCAAAAGCGCTCTACGACTACACAAAGCAGACCGATGAGGAGCTGAGCTTCAAGGAGGACGCGCGCCTGGATGTCTACGACGAGTCTGACCCCGACTGGACTCTCGTGGGCTACGGCGGCGAGTATGGCTTTGCGCCCGCGATATACATTGAGCCTGCCCCGGCTGCCACACCAGCGGAATCCCCTTCACTTCACGACTCGGCCCCGCCGCCTATGCCCTCGCGACCGCCCGCCGCCAATGACGATCCGATACCGGGCGAAGATGACTGCCCAGGTCCTGCTGCTGGGAACCCCGCCGCCCAGCTAGCCGGTATCATCGCTCAGAGAACTGGAGGAGGGGAACGTGTGCTCGCGCCGCCACCACCTGCTACTCAGCGTAACTACACTCCAGAAGCAAGCGACGACGAGGCTGCACCATCGCTACCGCAACGGCCCGTTTCCCAACAGACTGTGCCACCATCGCCGACGTCTCGCGCGCAGATATCGTCATCTGCGTCCCCTCGCGACCGCGAATACGATCGCACTGGAACGATGCCATCTCCTCCACGCAATCGAGCCGCCTCGACATCATACGACGATTATAATGCGGAGGCTCTGCAATCGCCAGGCTCATTTCATTTATACAACGTGCACGAGATGGTCTCACACATGGGAAAAAACAAAAAGATGCCGACTACACTGGGGATAAACCTAGCCAGAGGCATCATAATGATTAGTCCGGAGAAGAGCAGAGATGGACCTAGCAAGGAATGGACGGCTGAAAAGCTCACGCATTACAGTATTGAGGGCAAGCACGTGTTCGTGGAGTTGGTACGGCCCAGCAAGAGCGTCGACTTTCACGCCGGTGCCAAGGATACCGCAAAAGAAATTGTGGCCGCGCTTGGAGAATTGGCGGGAGCCGTGCGACAAGAAGGACTTCGTGAGGTGCTGGCGGCAGCAAACGTGGGAACTGCGGCGACTGGACAGAAGAAAGGGCAGATGAGATTTGAATTCATGGCCCAGGGCGATGATGAGGTGACCGTGGCTGAGGGCGACGAGGTCATAGTACTGGACGATGCGAAGAGCGAGGAGTGGTGGATGGTTCGACGGCTGAAGAATGGCAAGGAAGGCGTAGTGCCTTCTTCTTATGTCGAGATCACGGGAGTTGTGCGCCAGGAAACCATCAGTGGTTTGAACGAGGCGCGGAGCACAGTGGAACAGAATCGTCGTGAAGAGGAGCGTCTGACGAAAGAGGCGGCTAGGAACAACAGGGACGGCGATGGTGGGCCTATATCTCTTCCGGAGCGACATAGCAGCCTGGCGGGCGACACCAGGCGTACATCGATGCGAGGTTCCGACAAACGGAGTTCCAGGGACCAATCCAAATCAAAGCCTAATCAAAGCAAAATCCGGACCTGGACAGATCGCAGCGGGACGTTCAAAGTTGACGCCGAGTTCATCGGGCTTCGAGAGGGCAAGATACACCTGCACAAGACGAATGGTGTCAAGATCGCCGTTCCGGTGTCTAAAATGGCCATCGAAGATCTGGAGTACGTCGAGCGTGCTACAGGCGCAAGTCTGGATGACGACAAGCCGCTGTCGGAAATCAAGCGCCGTAGCACCCTTAAACAGCAGGACAAGGACCGAATGAACGGATCTCGGTCTGGTGGGGCAGGTGCAAGTGTCCAGAAGAAGGCAGACTACGACTGGTTCGACTTTTTCCTTCAGTGCGGTGTCAACCCTCAGATTTGCGAGCGCTACGCCGGTGCCTTTGACCGGGACCAGATGGGTCCTGAGGTGCTTCCTGATGTCAACGAGAGTTTGCTCCGCACACTGGGCCTCAAGGAGGGCGATATTCTCAGAGTTATGAAATTCGTCGACGCAAAGTTCGACCGGAAGAATGAGTCAAACGGCCAAGACGAGGCAGAAGGCTCCGCCGGTGGTCTATTCTCCGGCCCTGGTGGTGCTCTGCGAAACAACACGCGCAAAGGTCGGCCTGCGCCTGCAGTGCAGACGAACGATGTGGTCGACGAGGACGCGTTCAAGCCCAGAACAGAGGGTGCACCTCCGAATGATATGTCCAGTGTCGCTGCAGGTTCAGCCCGGAAGCCCACAAATGGATTCGATGATGATGCCTGGGACATTAAGCCCGCAAGGACCCAGACCCCGACGGCAGGGCCATCGACTCCAACGCCTGCTGCAACTCCAGATCCACCTCGACCCAAGGTGAATGATGATATCGCACAGTTATCAATTTCGGCTCCACCACTGCAGCCCACCCCAGCACCAATGCCTCAAGCCACAACGCCGGCACCACCCTCGCAGCCCCCACAGCAACAGCCCGCACCGGTGGCAAATCAGGCAATATTCGATAAGATTGCTTCGCTGGCGCCTGCTGCACGACAGCAACAACAGATGCAGTCCATGCCGACGAGCTACCAGCATCAGCCCATGCAGACCGGGTTCTCGCAACAGCCGCTTCAATCCCAATCGACTGCGATGCCACGACAGCGGCCGGCACCCCCGTCTCAAATGAATGTTGGATTCCATCCTCCTCCCCCACGGACAGGTTCTGCTCCTGGTTTCCCCTCTCAGCAGACTGGATTCGCGGCGACACCTCTTCAGCAGCAGCTGACAGGGTATCAAAACCCAAACACAATGCAACAGTTCCCGCCGCAGCAACAGTTCCATATGCAGCCTCAACAGACTGGCTTTCCGCAATCTCAGGTGTATGGCCAATCGTTCAACCAGCAGAACAGTCTGCAGACGATGCAGCAGAATTATCCCGCGCTTCAGCCGCAGCCCACTGGATTCTCTATGCAACCGCCAATGGGCCAACCATACGGCGTGGGTCAACCAGGATACCAAATGACCAATGGTCAACAGACTGGTTCGCCTTTTGCCGACCCACCCCGACAGCCATTTCAGTCGATGCCTTCGGGACTGTCCAATTCATTCGCACCACAGCAGTCAGGATTCCAGCCTGCGTTTAACCTTTCGCAGCCTACAGGCTTCAATGGATTTGGGGCCCAGCCTACACAGCCAGCGCCACAGCTTCCTCCTCAGCAAACAGGCGGTGTTTTCGGACCGTCTCAGCCGCTAGGCATGCAGGCTCCTGCTGCGCCGCTCATGCCACAGAAGACTGGGCCTGCGCCGCCTGTCCGTTTTGGTGTGCAACCTGGCGCGAAACCATTGGCACCCCAGCCGACTGGTCGAGCCAATCTCTCCAAAGCCAGTAAGTGTTTGCAAAAATGTGAACTGTTGCCTATCACTGACCAATTGCTCTCAGCCCCTCACAACCCCTTTGGCTTCTAGATGCTCTTGGGTTCGAAATTAGATGCCATACGTGGCGGGATGTGGATATGTATATAGCAATACCTCGTTGACGAGGATCGAGACCAGTGCCATCGCCCCGAGCATATGTAGCACGTCCATTGACTGGGCGCGAGATTGTAGCACAGCATGGGAAGATCAAGACGAAAGCTGCACCCCATCTTTCATCATCCGATCACGTGACTGTAAACACAAGCCAATGACGACGATGGTTAAATCTTCAACATTCTCGGTGTGCACTTTGAACATAGCCCACTGCACATCTCGTTCTCGATTCCTTCGATCCGTACGATCATGCGGCCATGTCTGAAATCCAACTCTACCTCCTCGAGGTCGACAAGAACAAACCCGAAGCACAGAGAATCGCCGCTCAGGCCGCTGCAAAATTAGAAGGGCGACAGTTGAAACTCATCGATTTAATCACCAGCCTCGAAGAATACATCAACAACAAGGAGAACGGAGCGATCCGCGCAAAATCGGTCGTCTTTCTCGCAGAGGTGCTGGAGGCAGTCCCACCCAAGGTTCTGTCAGGAGCAGAGCGGAGATTGCTGTGCGAATTCATTCTGGGCCGGATAGAAGGCGATGTCGAAGGCGTGGGTGCCTCTGCGCGGGTTCTGCTCGCCCTGGAGAGTCGTGGAAAATGGGACGGAGAGTCGGCGCAGAAAGTGATGTCGACTTTCCTCCAGCACACCCATCCTCTTCGTCAATTCAAACTCCAAACCGAACGATATCCGGTCATCCAGCTCATCGACCTGTTACTCGCCAAGTATCGCGATGCGATACACCAACTGCACGAAGCGAGTGCAGAGTTCATGCCCGCATTCATCTCATATTTTGAGGGAGAGAAGGATCCGAGAAACCTCATGATCGTTTTCTCGCTTTTACGTGTTCCCATGGCGGAATGGGACATTCGGGCCAGCGCACAGGACATGTTTGAGGCAGCCTTCAACTACTTCCCCATCACATTCAAACCGCCGCCCGACGACCCCTACGGGATCACTGCTCAGGATCTAAAGGATCGTCTGCGTGCATGCATTGCGTCGAACTCCGAGTTTGCGCCTTACGCCTTCCCCGCGCTGCTCGACAAGCTCGACTCGACATCGATGAATACGAAACGCGATGTCCTTCAAGCCGTTCAAGCGTGTGTGATCGCGTATGATATGAAGACCGTCAACCTGTACTCTGTCACACTCTGGGATGCTCTGAAGTTTGAGATTCTCAGTGTACAAGAGGAAGATCTTGCAGAGGAGTCTCTGAAAGCTCTCGCTCTTCTCGGCGCCAAATTGGCCGAGGCCGAAGGCCCGTTGAGTGCTTTTCTTCGTCCGATCATCAAAGAATGCAATGAGCATCTGGAAGATGCTCCTACCAAACAGTCGCAAGGAGCCGGACGTATTCTCCACGCGGTGTCCGTCGGCAGTCCGGTCGTGGCCGACAAGGTAGCGAAAGGAGTTCTTCCCGTGCTCTTCTCGCTGTACCAGTCATCCGAATCGATCACCAAACGTCGGGGACTTTTGGAAATCTTCAATCAGATCGTCCAAGCATTTGTGGACTCTCAATCTGCGGGGAATGGTGTGCACGCCGAAGCACTACAATCATTCGCTGATGAAGCTCTCAACGCCATGTTGCGTGCGCTGTCGAGTGCTCCCAAAGCGGAGGTCTCGTTTCGACTTGCTGCTCTGAGCGGCCTCTCCCAGTTGGTGGGGATAGATGGGGTCCTTTCCGGAGAGGAGATCACTCGAGCTGTCGATGCTGTCAACTCCGTCATTCTCCACGAGCACGTCGAAGGCCATGGTGATATCAAGTCCGATGCTATCAGTGGTCTGGTTATAATGGCACATTCCGTGCCAGCAGCCATCCGCGATCAAGCTATCCCAGCATTCATGGTCGAGCTTCCCGACGTCCCCGAGGAGCAGAGCGCCTACGGTCCGGTGCTCGAGGCTTTCGCGCAACTGAGTGCGGAACAGCAGGTCTTCGATACAATCGTACTGCGGATCAAGAACAAACTCAGCGCTGCAAAGTATCAGAACGCCCCCGTGAAGTACCAGCGCGATCTGCTGCTGGCGCTTCTGTACGCCTTCACCTACGGCTCTCCACTGCGCGAGGACGGCATTATGCGCAGCAATTACTTCACAGACTACGCAGAGCCATTGATCCTACAACTGAAGGATGCCCTGCCGTCCGAGAGATCCGACACATTGACTGAAATCATCGGACGGATCGCCAATGTCATTCTTCGGACACAAACACCGCACTTTCAAAGCAGCGTCTACAACAAATACATGGAGTGGATGTCACCCGCAACGGAGGGTGTGGCCAATAGTGCCAACGAGCGGGTACGGACCCTGGCGCCATTCTCCCTGTACTACTATGCCGCCATACGCCCCGAGATCGCAGAGCCCGCGGATGTTGTGGTGTTGCTGCGATCGCAGGCGCAGTATCTTCTCAGCGCACCGGCAGATACCAATGGCACGCGAGTCGTGCTTCGGCATCTCTCACTGCTGATCAACAAATTCCTCGCGCCGGCAGCGATGCGGCAATCGCTGACGGATGCCGGCGTTGAGGTGAACGCATTGCTGGCGTCGAGCCAAAGCGGACACCACGCGAGCGCGGCCTTTGCAGTGGTCAAAGCACTGATCATCCAAGGTCGTTGTGGCGCACTGACTTCAGAGTACATCAAGCTCCTGTTACAGATCGTCCCGCAAGCCGACAAAGCCTTTGCTCATCGTTTCACTGGGTTGTTGGCGCCGGACGATGTTCTCACCAAGGAGAACCACTGCGTGATTTCGGGGCTCTATAAACAGAGAATCTTCAACCAGACCGTCGGGCCTCTGGTCGAGAGTGTGCAATCGGCGTCCACCGAGGGGAAGCTGCACGGTCTCATCGCGCTGTCGGGGATTCTGAGATGGTTGCCTTACTCCATCATGCAGTCTTCGCTGACGTCTTTGATGTCACCTTTACTGCTGACCCTGGACATTTACTCGCTGGCCAAGCTGCAGCCGGACGAGGAAGTCATCTACTCGACCTTGACCATCATCGAGTCGGTTCTCATGCACGATTCGACGATTGCATCGGAGCATACGGTGTCACTCGTCAATCGCTTCTTGAACTGCAGTGAGATGCAGAGATACCCTGCCAAGATCCGAGCCAAAGCACTACAATGTTTGGCGCTGGTGCCACGGCAGTTCAAGCCCGAGTCGGTTGTGCCATACCGGCGAGCGACGGTCAAGAAGCTGTTGGGCTGCTTGGATGACAGCAAGAGGAACGTTCGGGCGGAAGCAGTCAAGTGTCGGAGTGCGTGGCTGACCCTGGACGAAGGCAACGAGGAGGAAGAGTAGATCCAGATTCCAGATGTAGCATAACGCACGCTCACAGCCGTATGGTACAGACACTACGGATATCCCTTGTTTGCCCGTCTGCTCACTCAGTGACCCTTGCCTCCCCTCTCATCTTGAAAGCCAATCGCATCCGGAGCTTCAGGGAACTCCTTCTTCGCCTTTGCCGCGCCATTGTTCGCATCTTTCTGTTCGGTAGCGGTTCCGCCGGTGCTGTTCTTGCGGTTGCTGGGATGATTGTCAGCTTTCAAGAGTGGTCTAGGTGAGAAATACTGAGCGACCCACTCCATGCCCTGTTTGGATGCGTCTGTTTGCACGTTGGGTTGATGGGTTTTGTTCACGGTGTGGGTCTTGTCCTTGCCAATGCCGTCGCTGAGGCGGGTAGTGGTCGAGCTGAAAGGTCGGGAGATGGAGGTCGGGACACGACGACATCTCAGAGCTTGGACGCCGAGTCGGGTGGTGATGGGAGCCATTGGATTGGATGTGTGGAGATCGTGAAGGTGAAGGGATGGTGTTGGTCGTCGTCGTCGGATGATCAATGTAGGTAGTTGGATGAAGTCGCAACAAACGAGGGAAAATGGATTCCCGTCTCGGCCTCGGACAGCATCATCATCGAGGGATCATGGACCGGAGTCAAGTCCGACCCACGAGCACCCCGCATCTTCACAGATCTTGACACAATCCAATCCCACATCCACACCCACATCACAATCCATCAACCAGACATGTCGAATACACCACACTCGGCCATGGACGAGGCTGCATACCCTTGCGCACTGTAAGTCGTCCCATGGCACAACGCACCCCACCCTACCTCGTACCTCACCTCGGTCGGGTATTTCCTCTCCTCTTCCCCCGCGAGACTGACCAAAGCCCTCCCTCCCGTCGGCAGCACCGTCCAGATGCCCTTCCCGTCTGCACGTCTGGCCAGCGCCGCGATCCGCACGCTGTCGGTCGACCCGGAACTCTCTCCTCTCGTGCAGCGCTCCTTTTCCTTGCAAGGCGAGACGGTGCTGCGGACCGACTATCGAGCCACGACGAATCGCATGCTCCGCGTCGCCGTCAATGGTTTCTTCGACTCGCTCGGCACCGTCTTGCACGTCATGGAGGATCTCGACGTCGACGTTGTCCATCACAAAGGTTGGGAGACGTTGGATGGCGCGCAGGGTGTCGAGCAAGGTCGGACGGGAACGGCTGCATGATCTGTCTCTCGGACTACGTCATCCCCGGCAGGTAAAATCCGTCGACAGCGACGTCTACTGATGCTCTGCCATACCCAGACGACCAAAGCATGCACTTCGACTCATTCATGAGTCGGCTCGTCCTGCTCGCTTCCGTCGTGTCATCCCAACAAAATGGTCGGTTCGATCCGCGAGAAGCAACCGTAGCATCGACACATTATGCTCTCTACACCGGCCAAGAAACCTGTCGTGGCATCGTCTCCTCCTTCCTCTCCCGGATTGAAGCACTGAACGGCCATGTCAACGCAATCTTGGCCACCAACCCTCACGCTCTCCGTAAAGCCGACGAGCATGATGCGGCACTTGCTGCTGCTAAGAACTCGACCAATGGCCCGCTTTTCTGTATACCAATCTTGCTCAAGGACAACTTCGACACCGCAGATATGCCAACCACTGGCGGGAGTCTGGCTCTAGCCGCCTCGCAGCCGAATGTTGATGCCTTGACAGTACAGGCGTTGAAGGACGCTGGAGCCATTCTTCTCGCCAAAAGTAACTTGCACGAATTGGCACTTGAAGGCATGAGTGTCTCCTCTCTGGGTGGACAGACTATCAACCCGTATGATTTTACACGGACACCTGGGGGTAGTTCTGGAGGCACTGGCGCTGCGATTGCGGCCTCTTTCGCAGTCTGGGGAACGGGCAGCGATACCGTCAACAGTCTTCGCTCTCCTGCTAGCGCCAATAGCCTATTCAGTTGTCGTCCCACTCGTGGTCTGATCAGTCGTACTGGGATAATGCCCAATTCCTTCACCCAGGACGCCATCGGTCCGATCGCACGGTGTGTTGAGGATATGGCTGTCGGACTCACTGTCATGGCCAGCGTCGGGGTCGACCCTTTCGACAATACGACCAAGCTTGTTCCTGCTGGTATTCTCGGAACCCACTATGCTGCAAATCTCGATGCGCAGTCCTTGGAAGGACTGAGATTTGGTATTCTTGAAAGCTTTCTCAATCACACATCTTCTGCAGAGACCGATCCCGTCAATCACGCCATGGCGGATGTTGCGACAATTCTCAAGCAAGCTGGCGCAACAGTAGCGTCGGTCAACGATGTTTATGATGCGATCAGCTTACAAGCTACGCTCGACACGCAACGGTTTGAATTTCGTGAGGGATTGGACGAGTATCTGTCGGGGCCGTCGCTGAAAGGCCGTCATCCTGGATCACTCCCAGAGCTCTTCTCCGGCGAAGAATTCCTTGTCCTCCCCAGCCAGTACGACTACGTCCGGATGGCGCTCTCGTCTTCAACATCGAACAGAACAGAGGGCGGACGGCCTGGATATGACGAGATCAAAAAAGGCATACTCAACCTGACTTACGATCTCCACGAGACATTTGCAAAGCACAATCTTGACGCCATCATCTACCCTGAGCAGAAGAACCTCGTCGTCCCAAATCAATCCGGTCGAAACGGAATCCTGGCCGCACTGACCGGCTTTCCCGTCGTCACCGTGCCGATCGGCTTCAGCCCTGCGACCGATGCGGCTCCCGAGGGTGTACCCATTGGCATGGAAATACTGGGCTTACCTTGGACGGAAGAGAAGTTGCTACAAATTGCGTTCAAGATGCAGGAACTGAGCGCGGTTCGGAAGGCTCCGAAGTGGGCGAGTGCAATGGTTGACGTCAAGCAGTACGACAATGTGCCGAGTGTCGGTCCTGATAGAGGGAGTATTCCGTTGCAGTATCCAGTCGGCAAAATGTGATGCTCGCGGTCGTATAGGATGTCGGACATTAGAAAGATTGAAGATTCCCCATTTGCTCGCCATTCTCTACGGTGCACCTTGTCAATACTGCTGTCTGCACAATCTACGAAGGCGTGGAATCCACTGGTATCCTCGAAACGTGAAATGGCTCCTGACCCGTTTGCACGACCATGGCCAAGCGATCATGACTTTCACATTGTTGTAGAACGATTTAATTTCAAATTTGGGTTTAATGAGTGACTGGAGCTAATCATTCCCGCCCATACGTAGCATTACTGCCCGGAGGCATGCTGTGTCGCCGGACGAGGTTGTGGCAGTTTTTAAACAGACGGTCCGTTTGGCTAAGACATGGTGATTGACTGAGCCGGACGGGCGACGTGAGGCACGCGGCAGATCCGTGGAGGAGCTTTTCCGTCGCACGGCAGATGCGCTGCCTGGGCGCAACGATGAAACATTGCCCGTCGTGCTCAGCGAGCTTCAACCTTGCAACACGAGGAACCTGGCCCTGATGGCTTCAGTTCGAAGATGCGGACGCTGAAGACTCCGGATGATCTCATTCCATGGCGCCGTTCTGACGAGCACGTCTTTGACCAGGACTGGCGGTGTCTTTGCTGCAGCAAGATCGTCTCGTCTGCATAGATTGAGCATTCTTACGGATCTCATGTTGCACGCGAAAGCGATGCTCGAGAATCTGTTGGCAACTTGGTAAATCAATCGTAGCCGCCCACGCCGACTTGGCTGGCAAATGCGGTGCTCACGCTGCGCGCGTCTTCGTCCTCCAATGTAGACCTGTTGCGGCCTGCCCCGATTGGCGGCTGAGGATTGCCTTGGCCTTCGACATATCGACGAAGCTTGTCGGATTGGGAGAGCGACGCTTGCTTGTTGAGATCATTGATGCTGAGGCCAGCCAGGCTGACGCCTCCCTGGCCTGGCTTGACTGAGCCGTTGGTGGTGACATCGGTAATCTCGCTCGCAGCAACACTCTGTCCTGCTACAGACCCGGGGGCATGGTGAGACCTGTCGCCGATGGTTCCGTTGCGTTGGTGATCGTTGAGAGTTGGCCACGACTCTTGGAATCGCTGAAACATCGGCGGGTACTGCGTTGGCAACGCGGCACCACCCAGAGCAGACGAATGGATAGACGACACATCGTCTGGGATGTAGCCGACTATGCTGCCATTGTCGGCTCCAGGAGGCCCATCTCCACGACGACCGGTCATGCGATTGCCAGTAGCGGTCGCCATGTGGTTGGCATGCTGGTAAGCCATTTGGTAGCGTTGGGGACCACGATACGATGTCTTTGGGCGGCTGAACTGCAGCAGCGAGACTTGGAGATTGTTCAACGGCCCTTCAACCAGACAATTCCTCTCCTTGAAGTGAAGTAGCAGGTAGTGCCACAATGGGTGCTTGCTGAGGACTTTCGGGTTGCCGAGAATGACCAATCCGTACTTGGCGCGGGTGAGCGCAACGTTGAGACGTCTTGGGTCGCTCAGAAACCCAATGCCTTGATGATCATTGCTACGCACACAAGACAAGACAATGAAGTCTTTCTCTCTGCCCTGGAAGGCATCGACGGAAGCGACTTCGACTTCCTTGTAGTGCTCCTTCTTGAACGTACCGGTCTGTTGCATGCTCTGGACGACATACGAGCGCTGGCCTTCGTACGGGGTGATGATACCGATAGCCGAAGGGCTGACACCTGCCTTGAAAAAGCGCGTCACGAGCTTCTCAACGTTCTGAGCTTCGGTCCGGTTGAGATACGAAGTGCCCGACGCACTGATCTCTTCGTTGCCCAAATTGGACCAGAACATCATTGGGGAATCAGCGACAGGCCATGGAAAGTCGACATCCTTTCGCAGACGCTGCTGCATGGTGACACCGTTCTGCAGGGAGCCCTCGTAGAACATGTTCGAGGGAAAATCGGACAAGCACGGATGCATGCGGTATTGGACATTGAGCCTGATTGGCGCACATCCAAGAATGACGAGACGCTCAAAGAGAGATTGGTTCAGGCCTGCTTTGGCTGCTTTCTTGTTCATGATGACAGGGCCGAGCTGTTGGTGGTCCCCCACCAGAACGACCTGCTTGCAGCCCAACACGAGAGGGATCATGCATTCTGGCTCTGCGGATTGGGTGCTTTCATCGATGAGGACGGTGCGAAATTTGAGCTTGGCCAGTCTTGGGTCGCCAGCACCGACGCACGTGCAGCAGATGACATCGGCATTCTGGAGAATCTCGCGTTCGGCAGCACGCGTGAGTGTCTTGAACTTCTTCTCATCTTGGCTGGACAGTTCTCCAAGCTCGGCTTTGAGCTGATTCAGCTTGTTCAATTCCATGTTGGTGTCGTTCATCTGCACTTGTCGGTGCAAGGAAAGAAAGCCGACGTTCGATTCGACGTCTTCCCGGGACTTCGCAGTCACGCGAACGACCTTGAGGCCGGTGATGTGAATGCGCTCGCACAGTTGGTCGACGGCCACGTTGGATGGCGCACAAACGAGAACCTGTCCTCCATTGATCTTGGAGAGGTGGTAGATGATCGTGGCCGATGTGACGGTCTTGCCGGTTCCAGGTGGACCTTGAATCAAGCTCAGAGGTTTCTGCAGGACCGACTTGACAGCTTGGATCTGCGAGCCGTTGAGATCGGGGAGGTTGGGGACGCTGAACTTGCGTGGCATCTGAACCTTCATCGGCGCGGCAGCAACTTCGTGTCCGAGCAGGCGGTGGAAGATGTAGCCAGAAACAGACATCTCGTCGACCGCAAAGGTCTTCATGGCAAGCTGCATGCGGTCGAATGAGGTGGCCTTCCAAACGTAGTCCGCAGTGAAGTTGTGGGTGCATTCGGTCGGCACGGATTTGTGGTCGCCCCTTGCGCGGAGCTCAATGGTGACCTCGTCGCTTTGGTTGTTTGGAATCTTGATCACGTACCCAACCCCTTCCCAATGCGGACGGAGCTCTCCAGTGTAGCGCAGCCGCATCTCATCGCCAACAGCCAGCTTGACATCTCCCAGCTCAAGCTTGGGTAAGACGAAGGAGGCGAGATGTTTGTTGTTCAGACCGAAATCCCACCGCACAATGAGGTTGTCCTGGCTCTGTGACTCTTTGAGCTTGCGATCGTAATCGGCCTCAATCTTAACCAGGGGACCGAAAACGTTCTGGTATTGGTACGCGTCGTCGTAACGCAACAAGACCGGGGCGGGTTCATCGTCGATGCCAGCACTCTTCTCAAGGTCTTGAATCGTCGCATTGGTGTTATCTTTCCACATCTCTTCCAGCTTGGCGATGACCTGAGGCTGCAACTGGCGCGCGCGCATTTGCTCTTGATCCGTGGGAGTGTTGACGAGCCATGGCAGGAAGGAGCGATCCTCGATCAGTGGCTGCCACTTGGAGGTATCCCAGTTCATGTCCTTGCTGCTGGGCATGGCAGCACATGGCTGGCGGCAGAGCAACACCACGACGGTGTCGCTCTTGGCTGGGATAAAACCGAGGAGGAAGACATTCTTCGTGCCGCAATTGTAGCATTCCAACGTGGTGTCACCCAATGGTGAAGAAGGGTGTAGCTGGACTTCCTTGTGGCGTGCGCGGACCAAATGATTGATGATGTGACTGGAAGAGGTATTGCCCCGTGCGGAACAGAACCACTTGGTACACGACAGGCACTTGACGACCGACCCCGGGTTGTGAATACCGCAGTATGCACAAGCGTGTGCGGGCAGCTCCATCTCTTCCTGCGCCGGGGCCGGGTGTCCGTTTGCACCATTGACCGCGTGGCTCGCGAGCGATTCCAGGTCGTCATCATCGTCGAAGACGTGTGTCTCATCGTCATCTCCACCTCGTCTTCTGCGCGGTCCGCCGTTCAGGTTACCGCGTCCATATTCACTGTCCAATGCGCTTTCCCCGGCGTCGAGGGTGGAGAGGTCGTCGCCTTCGTTGATGGCAGAAGCCGAGTCGCCGACCAGGTGGTTGGCCACATGGGTGAACGCACCCTCCATGGTGGAGGATGGGATGTGTAGTTGATCGGACTTGATGAGAAAGAAGGTGTCGGAGCGGAGGGTAAGGTCGAACTAGCCGGGCGTGGCGGCGGAGGCGGTCGGTGTCGCGCAGCCCAGCTTCAGGAGGATGGGTGGTCCCTGGTGGTTCTCGGTGTTGAGACGTGTATGGGACAAGGCTGTCCAGCCGTTGATCCGGTTCGTGGACGTGGACGTCAAGGTAGGCAATCCCGTGTCGTTTGGATCCGGAGGTGAGAGCAGAACTAGTGCGGGTCGTCGCTGCAGGGCAGGGCGGCATCTTTGAAGACTTCCTTGGCTGTGGGGGGAAATTTTACTTTCTTGATCACCGCCCACCGCTGCTACCATCACACCAACACTCACACAACACAACATGATCCGACGACAGGCGCGACAGCGTCGTGACTACCTGTACCGACGGGCGCTCACTCTGCGCGATGCCGAGATTGCGGAGAAACGAGCGAAGCTGAAGACGTCGCTGGCCACGGGCAAGCAGCTGGATCCGAGCATCGCCAATGATCGTCAGTTGCGACAAGACTACAAATACGACGAGTCGCGCGCCGACCGCACTCTCGACGATGAACTCGAGCTCGACGATGAGTACAGTCATCTCTCCGGAGTCGTTGATCCGCGAGTCTTGGTCACCACCTCACGCGACCCCAGCAGTCGGCTGGCCTCATTCGCCAAAGAAATCCGTCTGCTCCTTCCCACCAGCATTCGTCTGAACCGCGGAAATCTCGTTCTCCCCAACCTTGTTGGCAGCGCAAAGTCCAGCGGCCTGTCCGACCTTATACTCCTCCACGAACACCGAGGAACGCCTACCGCGATGACAGTGTCACATTTTCCTCATGGACCGACCGCATCCTTCAGCTTGCACAACGTTGTCCTCCGTCACGACATCCCCAATGCTTCCCGAGGCACCGTCAGCGAAAGCTATCCGCATTTGATCTTCGAAGGCTTCACGACTCCGCTGGGACGGCGTGTGGTGAAGATTTTGCAACACCTGTTTCCACCACGAGAGGGTGGTACAAAGTTGGGCTCAAGAGTCGTGACATTCAAGAATATCGAAGACAGTATTGAAGTAAGGCACCACGTTTTTGTCAGGACGGCGTATCAGAGCGTGGAGCTGGCCGAAGTTGGACCACGAATGACGATGCGTTTGTTTGAGATTCGACAAGGCACGGCAGAGAACAAGGATGGTGACGTGGAGTGGCATATGAATCAGTATACTCGGACCAGCAAGAAGAAGGATTACCTGTGATGAGGAGGGGCAAAGAGGTGAGACAACAGGCAAGATGGCTTCAGCTGTGATGGAGGAGAACACATTGAGATGTCAAGGTGCTCTCTGCTCTGGCGGGTATGCAGGTGCTGGGCTACCTGATGATAAGGTTGCAATGTGGCGCATTCTGTACCAACCGAGGAGAGACTTCGCGCGCAACTCGAAAGCAGAGAGCGACCATGTCAACGCTTGGCATAGCACCATCCTGCGCTGGAGGCAAAGGATCAGCTTGTAATTCGCCCATGACCCTCAAGACGCCGAAACTTTGCCTCATCTGTTGGCAAAGCCGGACAAAATACCAAACTACCCACCGAGGGAGGTGGCTAGGAAAGATGGGTCCAGCATGTGGTTGAACGTGGAGAGGAAGTGGAGCGAGCCCGACATCACGCTGGGTCCGGGTGAAGTGAGTTCACAGTGTACGCGGGATGAGAGCGTTGCTCTTCGTAAAGAAGTGATGATTCAAAGCACGAGCGATTGCGCCGCCGTGTCAATCAATGAAAAAGGTTATGATGTTCTCAAGTCTGTAGAGCAGTACTTCAAACGATGAATGATAACACCTTAGGCCCGCTTTAGATTGCGTAGGGCCCGATTTTCTCTCTCTCTCACACTCCCTGCTTCTCGTCCCGCACCGATTCGCTTCTGTTGACCGCATCGTAGTTTGGCAAGCTGTTTGCAATTGTGCTGCCAGAGAATAAGAGGAGCGTTTCCTTCTCCAACGCGGATTGCGGAGTACCCTCAAGTACATCGGCGACCAAGTCCTCGCGAAAAATGAGTCTATAGCTGAGATGCAGCCACACCATCGCGGTCGCAAAAGCAGCTTCGGCCAGACTCAATCGCAGGACGGTACGTTCAAAGGTGGGCCAGTATGCAACCAGACAGAAAGCCAACATTGACCAGAGTTGTCCCAGATGAGTCGTCATGATACGTGCTTCCGGTATGTAAGCGGCCAGTCTAGCTTCGGGGTTGAGGCGTCGTTGAGACCTTGCAAGTAGAGCTCCAAAGAGAAACACCTGGGCTAGTGGGAAGATGACGCACGCGGCTAACGTGGCAGCGGCTATGCCAACAGCATCGTGCGCAAGCTCTATGGCCAGGCTGGAAGTGTAGCGATCGGAGTCCTCGGAGGCGTCATTCCATATGGCGGCCATGCAGATAGCCACGTCGACCGAGTACAGCACGAACGCATATGTAGCGAATGCTGCGGCCACGAAGAGCTGTGACTTTGTAATGCTTCTCACACGCTTGTTGCACGCTGCGAAGAGTGCAATCTTGGATGACGGGTCTTTGAGGATATCTGTTCGGCACGCACGGAGGTGTATTAAGGCTTGAAGGCCGAGCACGACAGCTGTGATGGACAGCACGGCGAAGATCAGGGTGTTCGCGTAGTAAAGGCCGACATGAGTACGGGAGGTCCACTCCTCGGCCCAAGTAGGGAGCGTGAGATCTCTGTCCATGATTGAGAAGTGAGTCGGGGGGAGAGAAGGTGGTGAGCAGGACTAGGTTAAAGGTGATGAAGGTAATGAAGGGGTGGAGGTGAGGTGAACAAGATGACGTATGGAGAGGAGCTAGCCGCAAAGTAATGCCTGAGGCTTGGATTGCGGGCACGCTAAAACAAGATACGGAGGTGCGTATCAGAAGTCCTTGCCGGTTCCGGCTAAACCTCGGTTTAGCTAAGGCCTTATTGTAACACCCGCATACATCCTTTTTAATCTATAATATCTCTACAACACTACGCTATATCTGTATCTATATAGGACGTAGGCTATAGAGCTAAATAAGCTAATTCTTTTAAGCTAAGAATTATATCTATATGTTAGTAGTAGCTTATATAATTAAGGTAGAGATAAATTCTACTTAGGCTTTAAAATGTAACAATTTAAGAACTTTACTTCGTTATTAATAATTAACCCTAAGTTTAATACTACTTTATACTCTTCTTAAGCGGTAACACCTATACTAACCTCTCGGCGAACGTAACGTAGTATCTACTAACTCTCTTCCTTTTAAATAGTAGTAATTTAAGCCGGTAAGGCTACTCTAGTAGCGACCTAAGAACGTAGAGTTTTTATCCGTTTACGACGCTTCTTAGCTAGCTTATTCGTACGTAACCGCTTCGCCTCCTTCGTAGCCTTCTTAGCGGCCTTAATAGTATCTTTATTATCTAGTCTAGCCTACTAGGTAGCGATTCGAGCGAGCCTTAGGGCCTTACGAGAAGGAGTTAGAGCCGCGGCTATAATAGTAGCTTCTAAACGCTAGATATCCCTCTTATTAAAGCGACGCTACCGCTTCTTATAAGGTAGATTCTTAGAGCCCTCTCGGTATTCGTTTCTACTCTTAAGTCGGATAACTTCCTTAATATACCTTATAATCCTTCGAATCTAGCGCTAAATTATTATTTATAGTAGATCCTTATTCTATACCTTCTACTATATCGCCGGCAATTTAGGCCTCTTCTCGAAGTCCTTATAGAGCTACGTACGTCGCTTTATCTACTACTACGTAGGCTTAATTATATTAAGATCTAGTAAGTTACTAGGCTATAGAAGACGGATAACTTTCTATAGACTAAATACCTCCTTAAGCTAGTACGTAACGTACGCTCCGGCTCTATCCTCTTAGACGACGAGGTTATATTCCTTTACGAATAGTAAGAGCTTTAGTAGTAGTACGTACTTCTTATATCGATACTAATCTATACTACTAGTAGTTACCTTACGTATAAGCTTACTACGTTCTTCGGTAAATACGAACTTCGGCCTTATACGCTTCTATTATTTACGCGGTTTACTAGCCTTAGTAAGACCTCTACTAATTAATAAGCCCTTAGTTAGATAACGAAGATCCTCGTCGTCTTACTTCTTCTTAAACTAACGCCTTATAGCTACTTCGAGAGCCTTATTCCTTATAGTAAGATTAGCCTCTACTACTACCGCTTCTTCCTTAGTTTCCTTCTTCTAGACGTAGTAAGGGCCCTTATAGTCGTATAAGAAGTAGCCCTAGAACATAAACTCTAAGAAGCTCTTAAAGCGGTTGCTCGTATAGCTCTTATTATATACTTTATATAAAGTCCGCTATACTCGGTTACTTCTACGACGTAGTCTATAGATTACGGAGGTCTTATTAGTCTAGAGCATACGAAGCTAATTATCTAGAGTCTAGCTAGAATACTTTAAATACTACGTAAGCCGCTTCTTACGCATCTCTAGAGTTAGGACTTTAAAAAGAGATAGCCGGAACAAAAGTATATAATACTAAGTA